>JABXWE010010562.1:0-15961 GCA_014611495.1 Limonius californicus | reverse complement strand
TAAGAAATAAATATAAATATGCTTACTTTGTGCATTGTTATGCTCACCAACTAAATCTAATTATGCAAAAAGCAACAAGCCAAAATACAAAAGTAAAAATCTTTTTCGCCAATTTATCTTCAATCCCTAATTTCTTTTCAAGTTCTACTCATAGATGCGACATCTTAGAAGAAATTGTAAATCGAAAATTGCCACGAGTTGCTGCTACACGTTGGAATTATAATATCCGCACAGTAAATGTCATTTTTGAGAACAGGCAGAAGTTAATCGAATGTTTGGAAGAACTGGAGGAAAAGTGTAATAAAACTATTACTTGTAAAGAAGCTTATGGTTTGCGAAGAACTCTCGAAGATCCAGATTACGTATTTTGGCTCAACTTATTTCACAAGATTTTTCCGCATGTAGACGTATTATACAATCAGTTTCAATCCAGAAATAAAGATAGTATTGAACTTCTAAAAGATTTGAAGCAGTTTGAACAAATAATATTGTCTATTAGAAATTCTGTTGACAAAATAGAGCAAGAACTGCCCATAAATGAGAATAAACGCAGAAAAATTAATCCTGAAAGTAAAAATTCCGTAATTGCCAAGGAAGTGTGCGATACAATAATTTTTCAGCTTAAGGAAAGACTGTCATACAGAGGCCATTTAGAAGCTGCGTCTTTGGTAAATGTAGGTAATTTTATACACTACTGTAAAAAATTTCCAGCAGTGGCTTTCAATGCAGTCGTTAAATTCTATCCAATGCTAGAAAAAGACAAATTAAAGACTGAATTGGAAGTAATTTATTCACGGCAAGATTTTAAAAATATTAAAGGTGGTTTGAACATGCTTTCTTGGATTACTCAAAATAGTTTAAATGAAACATTTAGTGAAATCGTTAAATTATTAATAATTATTGTGACTACGCCAATGTCCACATCTGAAGCAGAACGTTGCTTTTCTACTCTCAAAAGAATAAAAACGTTTCTAAGAAACACAATGAACGAAGAACGACTTAATGCTCTGGCAATGATGTCGGTGAATAAAGATTTAGTTTTTAATATAAATAATTTTGACGAAAAAGTTATAGAACATTTTATTTCTGTGAAAGACAGAAGACTAGATTTTATATATAAGCAATAATTATCAGACCTGCATTGTGTTTCGTTGTTTTCTATTTTAAACTCCTTATGTCTCATTTTCTATGCACACTGTTTTTTTCTTTTGTATGGGCAATATCATGTTTCTATTAATAAAAAATTATTAAATTTATGTCTCATATACGTATTCACATATTATGTGTGTGATTATATTTTGTTAAACATTTAGAGCCCCCCAACTAAAATTATCACGGGCCGCCACTGATATAGCATTACGTAACAAATATAATAACAGAAAGTAAACTAAAACAAGCAATCTGCTGTTTGAAGTTTCAAGTGTTGTCAGTGATTTTCTTTCTGTTGTTGTATTGTAATAAACGTTATTTTATCAAGGAAAGTATGTGAAATTCTTAGATCATATACATTTACATGGATATGACAACAGATTGTAAAGTGTGTTGTAAAGATATCACAGACAAACTATTTTTGTTCCTTCTCTTCCTAATACAAATAAATCATATCTACCATCTTTCTCTGTAGGTACCCTTATGCAATCTACGCATGTGCTCACGCATATTGTACGGCGGGAAATTTAAATATGTAGTAAATATAACTAATATAAACCAGTGCAATTATAGCAGTCTTAAATCTTGCGACAAAACCATTCTTGCCATTTTTCAAAATTAATTATTTAACACCTCTATAACTGTCAAATATTTATTTTTAAAACATAGTATGCTGAGGTTTTGCACTGCCGAAACACGTAACTTCTTTTTTGGCCAATAGGTTTCTTCGTCATAGCTTTCGGCAGCAAAATGTTTAGAACATATAAGTGAATCTCGCTTAATATGACATTCTTTCAAATTACATGCTTTCAGCCACAAATCAACACGTACTTTACTTGTAAGAAACCTGCAATAGGTACGTACATAAGTAATCAAATCTTTAAAATGAATGTTAAAGAATTGAATATTAGTTAGCTTTAAATATAAACAATACAACTGCACGTGGTTAATTCTCAAAAATGTGGGTTTTATAAACTATAGAAATAGAAATACTTACCGATGAAATGAAAACAAACAATTCCTTGATTGAGGAGCACCCTAAATAACGCATTTTCGCACAATTTTAGATTAAAATTAAAGATTTCAATAACACAAAACGTTTCGACATTTGCAGGTTATACGCTGTTGTGACTTTTCTCACTGACAGTTTAATTTGTGTAATTCTCGCCATACGTCAACAGCAACTGGGTGAGCGCCAATATTGAAAAGGGTACAAGTGAAACAACATTATTGGATGTCATGCAACGGCAAAAGAGACAGATAAAAAAAAGTTTGTTGGGATCCTTACAACAGTGACGTACCTAGTTTCTTATGGAGTAGTATTATCCATGTAAATGTGTATGATCTAAGGTGAAATTAAATAATGTCAGCAGTTTATTGTATTGTGAACAAGTGGTTATGTTAGGTTGTGAGTAGAAATTCAAACAAGACTTCCAGGTGATATTTACACGTTAACTGTGTCTCCATCACCACGGTGTTCTAAAATAATGTACTTATTTTAAATTGAACCATCACTTAACCTAAATTGATGTAAACTAAAGTAATCTAATGTAGTTTAAGGTTACCTAGCTTCGACTTAGATTAACTAAATCGAATCTAAACTAATCTAGTCTAACCTCACGTACTCTAATCTAATCTAAGCTAACTTGAATAGGTCTATTTAATACCCACCTAAGCAACACTAGCTGTAACTTAACCTACACCAACCTAACCTTAATTTAACCTTCACATAATTTAAGCATAACAAAATTAACCACAACATAATTTAACCTAGACTAAGCTTATGCTAACCTCATTTACGCTAATCTAAACTAACCTAAGTTGAACAGACTTGCCCTCACCTAAACTACATTGCCTCATACTTAACTTTAGTTAACCTTACCTTACCTTACTTAACATAATCTAATGTAACCTAATCTAGTCTAACCTTCCTCTAATCTAACATACACTAATCTAATCTAAATTCAACAGATCCGACTTCACCTACACTACACTATCTTAAACTTGACTTAATATAACCTTACTAGTACACTTACTTAACATAAGCTAACTTTACAATAACCTAACCTAACTTCGCGCTAACATTAACATAACCTCACCTAACCTAGTCTAACTTTATCCTAACCTAATTTGAACAGATCTGACCTCACCTAACCCTTTATTGGCTGAATTTTTCAATTTTGTCAAATAGTTTTTTTAAGTTAAAAATATGATAAATACACGTGTGAGTAATATATTTATTAGTATAAAACAAATACATATCATTCTATAATAAAAGAAAACGATATAAAAGGGTGGCCTCACAGTGACACCACTAGGCGTTAAAAAATATATTTAATGAATTTTTATTTTTTATGATATTCTGCAAAACAATTTTTTTGGTCACTTAGACACAATCCTACGTCACATCTGAAAGAGAATATAGTATATGTGAATTAGAAACCATTAAAAGATGATACTATTTTATACCTTGAACACATCCATCTGGTGCGATGAGGTTGTGCCTTGGAACTACATAAAGCACATCTTCTTGAAGAACTATGTATAGGCATATGAGCACATGAATCAAATCTGATTTCTGTGCTTTTGTAATGGTTTCCAAGGCTAGGTCGCCCTCTTTTGAGGGTAGTACTGTCGCCCCCATAAAGACCTAAGATAACGCTGAGCCTAAAAATCTTTAGCAACATCGTTTTCAATTGTGCTCGTTCATTGAAAATTATATAAGAATTCACTACCGCTGCATCCAGTAGGTACCAAAAATTGCGGTGCCACCATTTTTTCGATTTTCTATCGATTTCGTAACAAGACTTGAGCATGTCGAATTTATCAACATACCCCATATGTTTATTGTAATTTCTTACTAATTGTGGGCATGTGAGTTCCAGTACCGTACGGTCCTTTTGTCTTCTAGTTGTAGTAGAATCTTCTGTAGGATCCATATGGTTACACAGGAAATGCACTGCTTTTCGATCTTTCCATTTTACATACACAAGTCCATCTGAACTGACCCTGTAATCCGATTCTCCTCTTCTCAAATCATTATCTGCTGTTATCCCAACTGGTAGGTTCCTTCGTTTACGTTTCACAGTCCCACATGCGTATATCATATCTGACTGTAAGTTCTTCTGCAGACTAACTGAGTTAAAATAATTGTCAAAATAAATGTGATGTCCTTTCCCAACCAAAACTCTAGTTAGGTCTTTAACAACTGTACCTCCTAGGTCTCTTTCTGAAATCGCTCCTATCTTCCCGCTGTATATTTGAAATTGACACACATAGCCAGACGAGTCTGCCCTTATCCAGACCTTATAGCCTCTTTTAATTGGCTTTTGGGGCATGAACTGTTTTAGGCTGCTACGTCTTTTGAATCGAATCATGGACTCATCAATCGATTGGTTCTGTGAAGGCTTGTAACACTTTAAAAAAGATTTAGATAATTGTTCAATAACGGGACGTAACTTATAAAGTTTGTCATAATTAGGGGAGTCCCTACGTGGAAAAAGAGAATTATCATTTGCATGGAGATTTCCAAGCAACCACTTGAACCTATCTCTTGACATTTGAGAAGATATGAACGTATCTCTGAGTTCTGGCCGAGAAGACCAGTAGTCAGAATAACTTGGCAATCTCTTGACACCCATTATCAAATTGAGAGCAAGAAAAATTTTCATTTCTCTTTGATTTGTTGGCGTGACAGCAGATCTATTGTTTTTCTGTACAGCATACAAATTTGTCTGGAATACGAGATATTCAATTAAACTTGTTGGGAAAATCTGAAGAAATACTTCGGTTGGGGTCTCCACATCATCAGAGATGTTAGGACCATACTCTTCCCGAAATTCTTTTTTATTTTCCAAACAGTTGTTTGCAGAATTAGTCCAAACAGTTTGCTCCAATTCTCGTCTTCGTATTTGTGAAAGAGGTAAATCATCTTCACTATCCCATTCTTCATTTTCTTCAGTACTTGCAAATATAATTGGTATATTTTCTATATCGAAAGTATTTTGATCGTTATTTTTTGACTCCGTTATATTTTCATCGTTCTCATCATCTTCATCATCCTCATTACCTATGTCGGATTCTCCCCCAGAGGGAATTTCATCCACCAAAGTAAATAAGCTATCTGGAGGCATGTTTTTTAACTCGGCAAGAGTGAACCATGTTTTTATGCCTGAAAAATTAAAAGGGACGGTGACATTGTTGTTGCCTGGTGGTTTTGCTGCGAAACCGCAGCCTTTTTGACCAAAATGTATTCAAATACAATACATTTCTTCTTACATATTGATAATTACGTGTAATTACACATGGTAAAATAAAAATTTGTTAAAACTTACCACTCATAATTGTAAATAACAGAATAAACGAAAAAAACAAAAACTGCTCTCAACATGTACAACAAACATGTGTTTGCAAAGTAAAACTGCCGTTAAACAGCCATTATCGCGTTACAAATTAACTAATTTGACTTGTGGAGGGCGAGTCTATGCGTGCGCACATCATAGTGTTTTCACGATAAAGCCACTAGACAGCTAGAAATAAATTTGCCTTTTAATGGTTGGGAGGTGAAACCACTAGCCAACAAAGGGCTATGCTACACTAACTTTAAAGTGACTTTAATTGGCCTAATCTACCCTATCCCAACTCATCCTAAACATACTCTAATACAACCCACTCTAACCTTATACTAATCTAATCTAACCAAATTTGAATAGACATATCCTTAAACCTAACCTAACCTAACCTAACCTAACCTAACCTAACCTAACCTAACCTAACCTAACCTAACCTAACCTAACCTAACCTAACCTAACCTAACCTTCTTCCCTTAACCCAATCCAACATTAACATAAAACAATCTAAACCTAAAATAAGTCAACCTTAGTCAAGTTAGCCCAACCTTAACTCAACCCCAGTTTAAGCTGGCCACACTTAACTTCACCTAACCCAGTTAGGCGATGTAACGCCCTAACCTCAAACTCGAGAATATGACGTCTGTATGATACACATTGGTTTGTGTACGTTTGTGTTCACGGGCATGCGGCAGTAGTTTGTTGGAGTTTTGTTCTTAAAAATTGTGCTTGTAGACATTATACATTTGTAAATCGGCGTATTTTGTTCTGTGCGTGTAGTGTATAGTGACAATGAGTGAAAAAAGTGCGTATTTACTATTTATCCAAATTAGAAACCGAACACTCCGATGCGGCGACGAGATACCTCCAGAAAATCGCGGCTGTTGGAGGTGTTGATCCTTTTGCGATCAAAGAACAGAACGTTAGTTACAATCCGGTAGATTTTCCAGCAGTGACCAACATGGACATCGTTAGTTACTTGGTGCTGACTACGAGTTTGTACACCAAGGAGCAAATGAAGAATTACAAGAGTGTGAACGCTTTCAAATTCTTCGAAGCTGGATTTGTGACTAAGTGTGGAGTTTATCATGCCAATAATTTATGCGGTTTATTGGCCAGTGTAAGTTGACTAATTTAAATAATACATGATAGCTGAAATGAAATTATTTGTTGTCGATACAGGTGAAACATTCTCAACAAATGAACGAGCCACCACTGCAGGTTTGGATTATTACAAACCCAAATGGAGGGATTGAAAGCGGACAATGTACCTGCATGGCCGGAGCAGGAGAAGTGTGCAGCCACATAGGGGCCTTTTGCATGCGGTTGAATTTGTGGGAAGAGCTCGGGACACCACTTCTTGTACCGATCATTTTGTAATTATAAATAACTACCAGGAATTTGTGGTTTGATTTATTCTGCCTTATTATAATAAATAATTTGTTAACTTTCTTGTATTTTTTTTTATAAAGTTTATGATGTTAAAGGAAGAAAAAGTAACAATATTATGTATTGAATTAAATGATATGCAAATAATTCGTCGAAGCACTTTAAAATTATAAGCCTTCTGTTTTCTCTAATCGGATGTAATAATATAGATGAGATACATAAGCCAAAATATATTTATATAAGGCAGGTACATATGTAACTCAAAATTACATTTATACATAATTTATAGCCATTATGCCAGACCTTCCCTAAATTTAAAAATTCCCAGAAACAGACATGCAAACGTTGGGAGCCCATGCCGCCAACATTATGTTAAAATACAATATGCCCTGCTGCCACAATTCACCACACAACGAAATAATAACATTTTTCTTGATAGAAACCCGGATTTCTTTCAAAAAATTACTATAACAGGTTATGCGTGTTCACACAGTTTGTCATACAGACGCCATTTTTAAAGGGCTTTGACAGTGAAGTGACAGCGCATTGCATTGCCCAATAACTAAGGTTAACCCTTGACCAACCTTACCTTAACCCTACTTATGTATAATTCAGAAAACCCCCGTGAAGTAGATCTTCATGACAATTACACAATGTGAATATAACAAATACAAATTGTACTATGCGATAGTGATCGCCTATAATGACCTCGGTTATACTGAAGTCTCGTTTATTATGAACTCTCGGTTTGTATGAATTTATTTTTTTAATTAATTGCTTTGCTGAATACAATTAATTTCGGCTATAATGAACTGTTTTTGGTGGCCAGTAGTGGTTCATTATAACCAGACATTACTGTACTTTTTAATTTCGCACTAAAACTTTGAAAGTATGGCACATGAAATGGCCATTTTCAAGTATTTTTAGAAACCAAATATCTCCTTCCCCGAATAACTACTAAATACTTACCTAAAGCCAATCCATTGTCAGCCACATTAAAGCTACGTCCAGTTGTTCCTTCTCGAGCTATATCTGCAGTTGCACAGTAGGGAATGAGCTTCACTGGCAACATATCTTCAACCACACACCGATAGGCTACCAGTCGAACTATGTCCCCTGGCTTTAGCACCCCTGAATCTATCAACCTTAAAGCAATCAAATCAGCTGCACTGTTGGATGGAGTGGCAACGAGCAACCTTGAATGAGGTATTAACCGTAGAAGCTGCAAAATAGTTTCCACCAACGTAACCGTTTTTCCTGTGCCAGGAGGCCCAAATATAAAATAGGGCAAGGGACGACCATCACCCAACAATATGTTTCTAACTGCTTCTTTCTGATAATAGTTCAAGCTTTTGTTGTACCATTCCAGGTGGAAGCTACGTTTTGGGAATTCAATTGTTGGGAGTTTTTGTTTATTTAAATCTCTTTTAGACTGCTTTTTGTCTTCGGGAATAACTAAAAGCAGTTTTGATTTTTCAAGGTTTGTAATGTTAGAGATGGAAGCATCAAACAAACTGCTATCAGTTTTATTATCCGCATGTGTTTGTTTGTGGTTGTCTGACTTATAATTATTGTAAATCTCGTTTTTTTCTGCATAAAGAGAACTGTTTAACTTGTTGGATTCAGAACTGAAGGTCTCAACTGGGCTTCCTTTGGACGCAGCCCGTTTTCTCAAAGCCTCTAGAACCTTCTCTTTTCTGTTCATCTTTTTTTCAATTTTTGGTATATCCATTTCAGTTTGCTCATTAGTCTCTCTATCTCTGTTACTAAGTTTTATATGCGTTGTGTGAATACTGTCATGGTATTGTTCATAAGTAAAATTAACCTGCGGTGTTTGTTTAGCAACCTTTGTAGGAAACAGGAAAGCATTTCCTAAATTCCTAACAGCTAGGCCAACAGCTTGATGCATCCTACGATACGTAGTGCGGCCAGTCACAGCCATGACAGCCATGTCCTCTCCATTGTAAAGATCATGAAAACTTTGAGCAAACTTCAAATATATATGTTTCGCCCCAACTTTGTAAATAAAACCCTCAAACTCAGTAGCATCATCATCATAAGCATCTTTAGCTATAATTCTGTCACCTATCATCAATGAAGGTCGCTTTTCGGATAAATTTTCAATTTCAAGCATAAGATATTCCCCATTTCTAATAAACAATGCACGATCTTGCGCATACTGTTTTACATCGATCAAGTGGGCAATTTCTTCCAAGTGTAGCAATGTGTGGAAATAGTCTTCATAAGTGTTAAATGCAAGAGACATGGTTAAACTAGGTTTCATTTTCTCTAAGTCATCTGTTAACTCCAATTGTGCCTTAGCTTCCTGGTGCTTGACTACAAGATTCAAGAGTCTTTCAGGGACTGTATAATCTGGAAGTCTGGCTGAAATAAAGCGCGGGGGAACCAGAATCCTTTGACCTTTAACCAACTGCGAGCTGTTTTGTTTAAAACGGGTTTTTCCTAACAAAATGCTTCCTCTATCAGCATTTTTAGCAGTGTTGTATTGGTTTTTATCAGAATCTAGATTTACTGTAATCCATCGACCAATTTTATGGTTCTCAAAACAAAATAAGACAAGCTCTCTTGTTGTGCCCATATTCCTAATCTTATATATACCTTCAAAATTACATCGATCCCCGGGCAAAATATCTATATTTATTAAAACTGAGGGCTTTATGATGTTACACTCTGAATTGTTTGAAGGGAAACTTACACTCAACAATCTTAAAATATCACCTGACTTATTAAAAACTTCAAAAGTAAACTTGCACATTTCACCTAACTTTTTAGCATTTATGAAAACATTGCCACTAACAAAAATGTCATCTACCTCAGTCTCAAATTCATTCAAATTTGTGTTATTTAAAGGCATGTGTTTTTGGGTTAACTTTTCTGGTACAATTTTTAAAGCCCGGCAACTATAAATCCCTTGTTCACTTTCAATCACCTCTGCAACAACCTTGTCTCCAATTATTGGAATATACCCTGACGTTAGGGCATCACTATTGAAATACACCACTCGATCAATTGCCCCTGTTTTTGTTTCATTAGACCACTGCTTAACCCAGCCTTCCAGAACCCGTGGACGCAGTGGGCGAATTTTTTCTACTTCCAATATCTTACCAAATAAATCTGAAACATTTTCATCTACTTCAACCTTTGCTTGGAGCTCAATCCAATCACCAACAATTGGAATGAATTCAGAAGACAAATTATTAAGATCCAAGGTTAAATCGCCTGGTGTTACATATAATTCCCTTCCACTACGCTTAGTTATTTTACATATTAAATTCCTAACACACCAAGTAGACTTATCAGTGCTAGGGTCATGCCAGTCATCCTTAATTACCACATCACTGACTTTAACTTCAGTCCCTGCTGTGTAAACCGTGAACGATACCTCCATGCCCACTTTGAGATTCTGCAATGGGGATTTAAATTCATACAGATTATCGATGGTGTAGCAACCATTTCCCACAGCCGTAACAATGCCAGTTTTATGGTAACAAGAGTTATTATCAAAGACATCCTCATCTGGCTTTTCTTCGGCAGTTTTTTCTTGAACTTCATCCTTAGCTCCCTCCAAAACATTGTAGGCCTCCTCTAGAGATAAATCTGTACCACTTTCATCCCAAACGTAAGATAAAAGAGACTTTAAAAACGTTAACATTTTTTGGCTACAAACTGTACTACTTATTAGCTATTATTAACAAAAACTCAATTAATTATAGTAACAACAGGTTACCTCTAAAAAAAGTTGGGTTAGAATACAAATTTCAAGAAAATTAATTTACTCATATACTGTGTCTAGAGTCCGGCGAAGAGGGAGCCTAGTAATCTTACCATCCAATAAACATAATATATGAACGTGTATTGAATTCCCATAATGAAATGCAATCCAATACCTTTATTTTACCTATACGTAATACTATGCTAACAGATTAGCCGAACAAGGAAATTAGTATTTTTTAAATTTAACATACCTTGTGCTTTAGATGACGAAGTCACGTACCGGGAAAACAGAGATGAATAGGTATACTATCTTCCCTGATGCATTTAAATGCGGCATTTCACAATTACAAATTAATTTGTCTCAACTATTATCAATTACAATTATTAAACCGTTAATTTGTCTAGTTTAAATCAATTTTTACAATAATTATAAACACCGATTTGCCAAATACCACTATTATACACAATAATGAAATATCACTACATTAATTTAAAATAGCTGATATTTGACACGAAACAATCGGTTGCAATTCCCTTGCAGGGACAAGTATTTAATTTTTTGGAATTGAACTCTTTATTATACCTATACACACGGGCACTGCCTATTACAATCTACCCAACAATATTTGTTTATACTTAAAATAACCGAGATATCGAGCTGATACGTCTTCTCACAACATATAAAAATATTTAATATCTTAAATTAACTTGAAACATGGCTCACAAAACCGTAAATTACTGCGTATATTTCTCTAATGCTGCATATAAATAATGTTATAGCAAACAATTATCATGCTACGTGGACTGTATGTAAGTTTTTATAAGTGAAAACTAATTTGACAGGTCCACTTGTTTTGTAAATGTTTCCTGTATAATCTTGGTACTATTTTTTTTTAATAGTTTCTATGGGCAAGCATATTCTATAAAAATAAGAACTTTAGAATATATTTATTACTATGTACATTAAGCTGGTAAATAAATACATATACTAGATTGTTATTCCCAGTTGCATATGTACATATTCACATTTTCGGCTAGAATATCAGCCTTGCAAAATGAAAATTATTAAATAACTATGTTTACATCATTTACGGTATCACTGTCATCATCTTTCGAACGTCAATTGTGTTATTACTGGAATCGTAAGAAATTTAATAAATATCTAGGTAAACGAATTTGTTTCTTTCGAACAGGCTAATCGGAATTAAGTCTTGCCGTCTTGGTGTGGCTCTATAGCGTAATTATAATACACTCCTGTTAGTAAGCCGCCATCATAACTACGAATAACTAAATAAAAAAAAGATTCGTGATAATTTCAACAGTTTTACCATTTTTCTGATTGTCAAATTCAAAACTAATAAACCTATTTAAGATATTAATAGTATTGTTTTTACTTATTAGTTAATCCGGTTTTAAACAAATTAATGCAAAAAACGATTAACAAATAATAACTTCAAATCATTTCTTTAGAGTTGCATTCTAACATCCTTTAATGGGACATTAGGCACATCCTTGTTTACGTTGCTTATAGATGGCGCTGGCAATTTGAGAGTTTCCCCACCTTTTTTCATCCCTGTTCAAAAATACTCTGAATGTTACTGTACAGTTATTTACTTACATATTTCAGTTGTTTAGAGAAAGTTTAGCTTTTCCATCATAAACTTTATTTATTTATGTAGCATACATAACTGATCGTACTATATCGCATAAACTGAATTAATTTGCATGTATGCTAAGTACATACTGTAAATTAATACATTATTATTAAAAAAAACGTATAGTCAACATTTAAAAAATAGAGCAGCACATACGATTACATATTTATAAAAATACTATTTTTATTACAGGAACAGCTTCAAAATGAATTTGCATAAGAATAAACATTATAATATTTCATGGAATATATTTGTAAATAAGCAATTATAAATCATCAAAATTAGCACTTACATATATCCCACAAAACCTGTTTGATTCAGTTACGTACAAATGAATGGACTATTTTGTACATAAGGTGCACTTATTGTAGTATTGGCAGTTTTACAGAAGGCTATCTTAAATCTTTAATCTGATTTTCAAATGTGGTAGATCACCATTGACAATAATCTTATATTTCTCCATAAAAGCTTTTAAACGGCAAAAAACAGGAAACACAAAACAGAATTTCGTCTCTTCCATATTAATTTAAACAATGCATGCTAAAGCTAAAACATCAGTACAAACACATAAGTAAATAAAGCCTAAAGCTAACCGCAATAAGCATCGCGTTCTACTTTCTAGCTGTTCCAACAATAGCTAAAATGTACATGAAGATATTGATAATGTCTACATAAAGATTCAATGCAGCAAAAATATATTCTTCTGGAGAAATTGCATACTTGTGCTTTCCTCCCATCATCAGTTGGGTGTCATAGATGAGATAAATCGAGAAGATTATGGCGCCTAAAGATGCATACACTAGGTTAAGCGTTCGAGCTGTACTAAGAGAACCTGTCCAAGCAAAAATCGATACTATAAATCCAAACAGGACCAGCACCAGCACACAAACAAACAAAAATCCGCCACAAAGAGTAAAATCCCATTTTGTTTGAAATGCAAATAAGGTCAACCCAAGGCAGAGGGCAGCAGTAATCCCAACTGCTATCAGAATTGATTCGACATCATACGCTGTTGTAGCTACTGCCAACAGAAACCCTTCTGCTAGTGTAAACAGTGTAAGTAAGATATAATTGACAGGAGATTTCCTTCGCATTTCCCCACAACAAGCTAACATAATCATTGACACTAATAAAACAACAAGGGCCATAAAAAACAGCCATGAGTTTTCGTAGATGTATCTTGTAGCTTTGTCACTGAAGTAAATACCAGAAATTAAAGCGGCGGTGATAAGTAGCTGCACCATTAGAATGGAGTAAACTTTGCGTATAAAACCTCTTCGGATACTCTTGTCTGTGAATTCAAAACCCTTTACTTCGGGATCTTCAGGGTAACTTGTTGCATACATATCTAAAAACATAAAAATATGTTAAGAGGTGTTGCGAAATATCGTACTACTGTGACTGCATTGGTAGGTATTAAACAGTCCTGCATCACCCAAGCCCATAATTAATTTTGGACTTCTCCACACACTTTGTCTAATAAAACTGTTTTATAATGAGCTACTATTAAGGGCGTATCCGGGGGGAGGGGTTCACCCACTCCCTTTCAAGGTAGAAAAAATTTAAAATAAAACAGAAAAATATAAACAACAAATATCTGAAAAATTGATTAATATGTAGCTTGTTGGCATGTCAACATTTTGAAAAAAACGAATTATGAAACAGAGACCCTCGCGCCATCTGTTAAAAGTTATAAGAACTATAACCTGTACGTGTATTGCACACCTACAGGTTGTAGTTCTTATGACTTCTCACAGATGGATGTATAGTTAGCTCGTGGCAACATGGAGCTTTCTAGAATAATCTTGTCTCATTTCACGACGCATCAGCAACGAGAATATTCCAGAAGCTATTTACCTGGTACATATACAGGAGCGCGCACATTTCGGTTAGAGTCAGTGCAGTTAAGTTACATTCACACAAGGGTCGCAAGAGTGTGCAATTATTACAACAGTAAAGTTTGTTGTTTCGTGCCATCATTGAATATTTTAATAGTTTTCATGGTATTCAATGGTGCCATGTACTTTATTACAAATTATACAAAAATGGATATTAGAAAGTGTTTTGGTAAGAATGGTAAGAATTGACTTTTATTTGGGTATCTACGTTTGCGCGTGTTATACCGCGTCCACATCAACGTTTAGTAAAAGTTATATTTTATATTTGCAGTTAAAATGAAAAAAAAGTATCGGCACCAGCAGTAGCAGCAGCGATGAGGGCAAGGAAGTACAACCACCTCCTGCTTCAGACTGCGAGACCTTCTTCTATGTTTCAAACCACGGTGCCAGACAGTGAAGTAAAACTGAAGACGACGGTTGTCATGAAGATAATATTGGAAATATCATCGGCCTGGCAACCACTTGATAAGGAAATACATCTTCTGTAAAATGGCTGAGTACCTTCGAAGAACTCGGATTTTGTGGCAGCTGCCAAACACCTCAGGAGGAAATTCAGTCACCAATGGCTGGGCACATATTCACCATGGTTAGCTTACTCAAAGCGACTCAAAGGTGCTTTCTGTAAATATTGTGTGTTGTTTCCGCCGACAGCCAGTATGATAAGAGGTGGTTGGGGTTCTTTCATCATCACACCTTTCACTAAGTACAAGGACATGCATGATTATTACAAAATCGTTCATGAAGGCCGTTCCTGTGGACATCCTACTTCACCAATCTTCGCAAAAATTGATAGAAAAAAAAAACATAAAATCATCGTCAATGGGTTTTCGCAAACAAGGAACAATTAGTGGAAGCTGTAGTTAGAAAATTTGTAATGAATCCTCGCAAACTACCTACTGTTCAAAACTTAGTTGTATTAATAAATAGTGTTTTTTGTAATTGTGTATTATTGCATGCCCCCCACCCCCACATCACCCCACCCCTTGGACCCCCTTCCCCTATTCTAGTCTGAAAAGTTTAAAATAAGACATTCTAGCCGATTTCCAAAATCGATTATCTATTATTTCATTCATAGGAAAATAATGAGATGATCAGTAAACACTGAAAGTGCATTTGGAACAAATTTTTACTATACATTTCAATGGTATTTCGCAAAAAGCTGCAAAATCGCATCCCAGAAGAAACAAATGAAATTATTGGACCAAAATCTATTTCAAATTATAAAGGAGGCGCTTCCAATGGCGATATCGCCGTTATAGTTAAACCTACACAATCTTCAGTTACTGGAGTTATTAGATACTATGCTGAATTTGAAAAATTCACTTCAAACCGCATAAAGGGAGACCTCAGAGATCATGGTGTATTAAAGAGAAGCCTGACAGAAAATGTCTTCATTCTCCAGAATTAACCCAATTATGGTCTGCAGCTGCTGGTATCAGCGCATACACTTCCACTATGAGAGGAAATTTTAGGCTTAGAGACTGAACACAAGAAACTACTACTTTGTGAGAAGCAATGAAGCTCCTGTTTGCTATGGCCTAAAAAAACATAGAAATTTAACCATAGAGCAGTGGCAGAAGGTGTTATTTAATGATGAATCATTTTTTAGCATCAACAAGCATACTGTATACAGGAAGGTTTCATGGAAAAAAGATTTCCCTAAATGTGTATTTCAAACAATTAAGCATCCAGCTGCTGTTATGGTATGGGGTTGCATGTCAGTCCAAGAAGTTTGTTGGCTACGTATCGCCTCTGGGATGATCAAATATCAAGTATTGGTAACTTA
>JABXWE010010561.1:0-43342 GCA_014611495.1 Limonius californicus | reverse complement strand
TGAGACATTATAAATATTTTTTGGTTAGCATTGTATGCATGAAATATTTATTAGAAGTAAAATAAATATCGCATACTATATTAACTGTGTTATCGATTGTAGTGATGGAAAAAAGAACCCGTATATATATTCGTATATGTATATATTTATTTGCCTTTATTTTTGTCTTGCACTTCTTTTATTTAATTTATCCCTGATACTTACTTGATATTATTGTATCATCTGGTAAGTAGCTTTGCTCTGTCTTGTTTGCAAACCTCCATTCAGTCATAGGCTAAAATAGATTAAGAAGAAGATACCTTGTATGTATTCCTCTTTATTATAACCAAGGTTACGTACACTTTTTAAATATTTATTCAGCCTCTCCTCACACCAAAGCGATCGGCCTATACAAGGCCTGTGAAAGCCCCATAATAATAATAATAATTACTACACTTAGGGGGCGGGGATGGCTCAGTGGTAGAGAGCCAAGCTTTGGATGTAATAGTCCAAACGCTTCCCGGTTTCTAATCTCCCCAGGGTCGGAAATTTCTCTAATTCCCTGAGTGATCGGTACTGGGTCCCGGTCTCCATTTGCCATTGGGGATCAAATTAATGGCACTCCTCGAATTACGGTCGCATTAGAGGAGTAACAAGACCATAAACAAAAACATTCACCCACAACAAGGCCAGCCAAGAGCACGGTTTCGCACCAACACGGTAACCCTCAGAGTCGGGCCCTATTGTGCACAGCACAAACTAGCTTAGCTTTGCCTCACATCGCCTCGACACTGCGCAAGCGGTACAAACGAGGATCATGATAATATATTACTACACTTTCGATATTTTCGCTACTTTTAACATTTTGATATCTAGATACTTTTGTTAGTTTGATGCTTTCCATTTTTGTAGTATCACTTAGCTCTAACCATCGCAGTTTCTTGTTCTTGTACCTTTTAGTATCAAAGTTCTCCTATATTGTAACTATTATCAGGTTTTTGCTCCTTCAAGTTCAAGTTGCAGTTTAAAGTTCAATTCAATTTTTTTTTCGTTTTTCATGACTCCCTCTCAAGTTTGACTGGGATAAATTAGTTGGTATCTATTCAGTGTTTTAAAGTTATTTCGTACCAAACAATTAGTACTAATTGAATAAAAGTAAAAATAAGTGAAATGTCAATTTGTGCAGTACCTGCAGTACTCTAATAAATTGGCAGTAGAACTTCTTTCTTCTTTCAGCCGTTTTCTACCCTTCGGGTATAGACTTTCCTAAAATGTTTTCGGATATCTCGGATTTAAGCCTTTATAATCCAATTTAGACCTGCTGTCCTCTTCAAATCGTCTCTGCACCTCATCTGCGGTCGCTCCACATTTCTATTATCCCGTGGTCTTCACCTGAACACTTTTGTAATTCTTTTATTTTATCCTGTCGCTACGTATCCTGTCCAATTCCATTTTAGTGAAGTCAGTTACTGTACTATGTCTTGTATTTTTGTTCCCTCCCTTATCCAAGTGTTAGCTCTCCGGTCTGTTATTGGTATTCCTCACATTTTTCCCAGGATTGCTATTTGGTTACTTCTTAATTTATTTAATATAACCTTTGTGAGGACCCACGTCTCAGCTCCTTATGTTGTCACTAATAAAAAGCATTGATTATACATACGTGCAGTTCGGATTTCAGTTGAAGAGGTGTATTCATTTCCATTACATCCCTTGTTTTGCCATATGCTGTCCACATTAACCTTATTATTTCCTTTATTTCCATCTCTTAATTTTTTGTTATAGTTTGTCGTTGTCCTAAGGATTTATAGTTGTTTGCGCTTTCAACAGTAGAATATTTGTATTTAACTCAATATATTACCTAAAAGTTAACATTCCATTCCAAATGATGAAATAGCATTTTTTATCTGAAAATGAAATTATAAAAGTCTATCTTTCCATGCACGGTTGCTCCTCAGATACTGCCACGATGGTTTTGAGCTACAAATCTTCGGCGCTGCTGGTTCGTGGTTTATTCTGTAGCCCTATACAACGGACAACGCCTTTCTTTGGTTTCGAACAGAGATTTAAACGTGGGCTTGCAAAATAAACATTTAACTATGACGTAGCGACGGTGCACACAGGTAGAAATGGTCAGGCCGACGGTCGCGGTACCGAACTTGAACCCATGGCTGGCGGCCTTGGATGGCGCGTTCACCTCGCCGGCGCGCCCGCTGCACTCTGGGTTAGTGGACCCGTCTGTCGAAACGGCAACGGTACCGACTACTGTACCATCGGCTTTGCTCTGGGTCCACCACTTCTTTTTCACATTATGATATTAAAAGCGATATCTGTTGACTGTTGTCACTTTCTTTACTTTCATTCAACAATCGATTATATAATTTACTTGGCGACTATATGCAGGGCGTTTCCTTAGTACTCATACCCATGAGAATGATTCCTTGGGTTATTTCATGTAAATATATGCCCGAAAATGCGTTGTATGGACGCTATAGCCCTTTGAAATCATTGCACGAAAACTAATCTAATGAGCAAATCTTTAAAAAACAATTCGAAATTTTGGGGTGCCATAAGTAGTAGCGTACCTTTTTCGATTGTTTATTCAGCAGCGGCGGAAATACAGCCCTTTCTAGGTGAATTTTTGTTTAGAATATAATACCCCGATGTTTACGAGAAGATTAATTTCGCCCCCCTGAAGATAGGAACCCACCAAAACTGCTTATGTTATAGGCAACGTCGCCGACTTTTGTTAACATTTCTGTAAACGTTGTCGGTATATAAGTCGAGCAATTCTTGATAATGTTACTCCCTTCACATTTTCATCATAATGCTTAGTAAACAAACATTGGAACTATTACCAGCAACATAATTTCCCTTTGATGTACGTCCTCGCAAGAGTTTCAGAAATGAAGAATCGGCGATTATAACAATTTTCTCAAACGATTATCGAGATGGTCATGGTCAAACTTTGGTTTGGTGGAGTCCCGGCTTAATCGTTTTCAGGACTGAAGTTCTACGCAGCGGTGCTGTGGCCTCCGCTTGTTTGAAGACGATCCCTCTAGTCGAACTCTGTTTTCATATTAATTTTTAAAGTTGTTATTGTTAGTTTACTTAATTGATCCTATTAGAGTTTTTGCCAAGAGATATCTGAATGAGTAATCTTAATTCTTAGTTAAACACTTTTTTGGTGTATATCTCGTATATCTCACAATAATTTTATTATTCACAAAATAACAAATAAATATTTTGATTCCAGAAAATACGTACCATCATCAAAAGTCGATATAAGCAACCATTTTCGGGAATATGAATGAATAAGCAATTTAAAAACTCGGTATTTATCTAGAATCTCTAGTGATTGAAGTAACCATGAAAAATCAAAATGGATGGAGCTAAATCTCTGCTGATCATATTTTAAATAATTTCTCGTATCGTGAATATCATTTTCAAAAAATTAGATATTGTAAACATAACTAAACAAAATAAATATTCATTATCTGTTGAAAACATGTTGAAGAAGAATTAGAGTTATTATCAGACATTGTCATCTGTTTTCCTTCTAGTGGATTGCCATATCGCTAACGAGTAATTACTCAAATCGATGCATACGATTAAAATGTTCTGTATGGCGCGTGGATTTTTCACCCCATAGACGGCAAAAGTTAATTATTTTAATTGCTTTTAACTGCGCTAATAATTAATTAATCCTTTTTTAGTATTTTAAACGTAGAACACAATTCTGCCGTTATTTTGAGTAGTAAGTTTCCACAATATAACCACGTTTGCTCCGCCGTGCGGTCGTCGCGGTTAGGTAGGTCCCCATCAGCCGAAATATGTTTTATTTTATGGTGATGCTACTCTACAGAGTGATCAAAAACTATAATTGTAGTTTTTCACGGAATATCCTTCACACGTTTTTAGTTTTCCGCCATAGTCCTTAAGTAAGCCACAATTTACCAATTAAAGTGTATGAGTCATTTTTATAAAACCAGATAGAAAATAAAGTAAGTCTAGATTATAGAAAATCAAACTACGAAAATTATTAAAAAATAAATATAGTAATCATACTGAATAGAAGTCTTAGATAAATGATTGTATTTGGGAGAATTATGGACCATTAACAAACACGTAGTTTTTTTATGGCTCTGTATATTGAATACAAAAGTTAGGAGTATTATGTACTTCCGAACTTTTTCTTCCGGTCCTTGAACTAACTCTATCTAATAAAGAAATATGAGTTTTCTTTGCTCATTTTCACAAGATTTTGACCTAATATTGTTCGTTTTAGTACAGAGACATATGTTACTAATCTTTAATCGTTTACTTCTGTAATTAATTAATTTACTTACAAAGATAACTTGTAAATTTGAAATTTTCCTAGTCCTCCTACAAAACTTATTTAGCAGTTTTGTTGTTCACCATTTAATTTCACAATTTTGAGTCTACTAATCGAAAAAGTTAACATACGTTATCTTAAGACTGCTGAAACGCCGCCCTAACAATTGAATTATATAACTAGAAACACATCATGCAGACGAAGTTGAAAACTTCTTCCTTAACTTACATTGAAATTCCAAAAAACATCATGTAGATCAAATTTTTAAACCATTTGTTCTAATTTGACACGGTTTTGTTAAAAAAGTTTAAAAATATAGATGAGGAGAAGCATATTTTTAATAATTTTGTAATTTCCGCAACATTATTATAATGTTACGTATATTTATCGCGTTGTTTTTTGATATAAATATATCAGATGCTTTTCCTGTACAGACATATTTATCTCAAAATCTATATTCCATTAATACAAAAAGTTCCAATATTGCTCAACTTTTTATAAAACTTTCTTTCTGTGGCCTTAACCTGTATTGAAGAAACTTCAATAAATTAGGGAAGAAAAAGTTTTATTGCCGTCATGGTTGTATAAACAACGCCTGAAAGACATTTGTATGTCAATATTTCAATTTTTTGATGATAAAACAATATGCAAGGTCTTTATGGCATCACCAAAAGTATAGCCTTAAACGTTAAACTGACAGTATTAAAATTTTTAGTGACGAATGAATAAATGCATTTTTCATAAGATGAAAGAGTAATTAAAAGGTCTTTTTTATGTTTCTTATAAAAAATAAATATGTGGCAATGATAGCTTATGAAGAGATATTGAGGGTACTATAGAGTATAGACGACTATCTAGCATCCGATGTGGTGAGCACTACGCCGTTGTCAGCCGCGTGTGAACTTTAAAAGTTAATACTAAAATTTAGACGACGTAGGCGCTTCCAACTAGACTTGTCCTCGTTGTAATGTTACTTTTTTTATTGTAACCCACAAATGTTATACAACATTCCAAATGTATTTAACAATAATATAAAGTATATTTTCTTCATGTGATATGGGATGATTGTAAAATTGGTAAAACCTTAATTACTTTCGTAACTTTCGTAAATTTTTGCTTATCTAAATAATGTTTGTGCTGTGAAGCAAAAGTTTTCATAATTGGCGTTACTAAACTAGGGTTTTGAAGGTTAAAATCCCTACTAATGAGAATTGTGTGAATTTGTAAAAATTACTTTTTTGAGTGATCAAACTATGGAACACATTTTTACACAAATTGCTCCAAAAAGTAACCATTTTTGATATTGATTCAAAAGTTATAGCGAAAAAATAGTATTTTATTTCGCCAAGGTGGTCAACCGGTTTTGCTATTTTTTATTCTGGAAAATATATTAGGAAGAAACGCCGGCAAACTATTTTCGGTTGGTCGTCCCTGCCTTTAACTACTTCAACTGTCATTGTGAAATTTATTGCCCTGACATTTGAGCAATTTGTAATAAGCGCATGTTCTTGTGGTTTTTCAAGATATCTTCGCACAGTTAATCTTTGTCAAATACCTGCTTGGCATGCTGATACTAGTTAATGATTGGACTGCTGTAAATAGTGAAAATGGGAGGAATACTTCGGGTGTGTTATTTGAATGAATCTACACACTGTGGGTGTGTTTTATGGATGTATGGCAAACTGAACTTAGTATACGTAATTTTAACAATGTATTACTTGAAATGAAATAATTTATAATACGCCCCTGCATACACTATTAAAATTAAGAATTGGGTTGGGAAATTGGAAGTGTGAATCATTTCCAAGATAGCGAAACAAATATTTCTTTAAAAATTTTTAGATTGTAGTTTAGATGCATCGGAAATAGATAACGACATACGTACCATACGTACTCATAGGGCCATTTCTTCTATTCGTAACGTGTGATCTAGAGAAAATATATCTAGTTCCTTAAGAAATGACGAATCTTTATACAAATTTCCTTTTTTATTTCTAAACGTGGACTATAAAATTATAGATCCTAAATGTATTATTTAATATACAATAAATCCCGGTCGAACTCCTTCTTCGAAATTTCAGGTTAGATCTAGGATGCAATTTTTCAAAAATCGGTCGCGCTTTCCAAGGCTTGGGACAACCACCAACATACGCTGGTGTTGATTGTGTTGCCTGCGTTCTTACAACAGCCTCTGAAGGAGGCTTCGCTGTGTCCGCCTAAAAAGTAGTAAAATTACTCTTGATATTTGAGCATTACATGATTCGGAAACCGCCTTAAGCTGTAGGTCCCGCTGTGTAGTGGCATTTATCAAAAGAACGTTTCACGTATCACAGAAATTAGCATATAGCAAACTTCTATTTTAATCTAATAGAAGTAATATCTATGGTATTATTTTCGTTAATGTTTTACTGTGTAAGGTAATGCTTATACAAGCGTCAACTAGAGTTCAAATCCATTAGAGAAATTTCGATTATTAAGAATGTTTTGGAAGATAAGAACTTTTTGATATCCTAATACAAGCCGAAACTACAACTGTGTATTTACAATCTAAACGCATGAACATGATCATGATCAACAACGACTAGCTCGTATGAAATGGAAATTGCACGATTTTGCAATAGCTGGTTCGTGACAAATCGTCATCAGGGTGTAGATCACGATCACGATCGCATCTGTGTGTGATGTGATCAGGCAAGAGTGCCCAGCAGATAGATAATCACTCATTTGCCTTTGAGCCACTTCGGTGCTATTTATACGCAACCACACCCTAGTTACTGTAATTCGACTTCCGCCCACGCACTTCCTGTTGTCCATCAGCAACTATTGCGTGATTACACTTGTTACTATTTCCATTCACTATTGTTAAATTATTTATGCGTTAAAGGTGGACTCGCCACAAAATGGTGCAAAACATCGATCCATAATTCTACACCTTTATTATCTTCGTGTAAGAAATGCTAATATTTGGAGTTGTAGTAGATGAACATGGTTGTACTCCGTGATAATAGTTTGTTTGCTTATTGACGTCCTTGTTTATTGCAATTGAAACCCTTATTCGTGTCAGTAATTTACTAGTATAACCAGCGGTCCCACACAGTTATAAATTAAAAATAACGCGAACTAAAAATAAACATAGACGGTTGACTTTTTAATTGGTAGTAGTTTACATATGTGTACTTGATATTTTGCAATTATGGGGAATGAATACTACACCTACGGTAGTAACTTTTTCAATTATTTACTGATTTTGTCCTATGTAGAAAAATACATCGGTAACAAATATTGTAATATTTCGTTCACGTAACATAATATATTAATTTATCTAAATTCAAGACGCTTTCAAAATATATTTGAACGACTAGGTGGTCTAGAATATAAGAAGACAAAATAGGCACTTCCTAATTAAACATTGAGGAAATGATAGAACATAAAGTGAACACTATAAACGTTAAACAAATTGACATCGTTTAATACGGTCTTCACTTTATAAGATATTGCCAGCACGCGGACTATACTCTTCAATTCATATTTAAAAAATCCAACTGACTTCATTTTTACTACAAAAATAAGGAGTGTGAGAAAATATTTTCGTTGGTGTGTGCTGAAAGTACGACAGGACAACAAGGACCTTCGGCTTAACGTGACCCTAGAGGTTTTACTTTAACAGCTTAACATCACAAAATGCTAAATTGGGCAACACAACCAACGTCTGAGTAAGTTGGTAGTTGTCCTAGTAGTTTCTAGTAGAGTTGGCCACCTACATCCAGAATCAAATCCAAATCTTCTCCCACGAATTACATACTTCTGCTGATTCTCTGAGAAAGTATTCATCAAGAGTCGATTTTATACTATTGGTTTAATATTAAGTATTTTTATGGCGTATTGTTACTGTCAATTAATGAAAATATGTCTTTGCGAGTCCTACGCACAGCGGTTTCTGTACTTTTATTTGATGCATACACGCCATAAATTATTAATAGCGCATCTGTTGCTGTATTCTCACAATAAATCATCTCGGCAATACACCCAATCAACGCCGTACCGACAACGCGCAATCTATTTTTCGTAATTAAATTCAAAGGTACTTCGTTACTTGTACGATTCTCCGGTTACACAATGAAAAATTATGAACGTAGTTAGGTGAAATAATTTCATCGTTGTTATACATCACAGTTGTATGCCTTGTATAATAGTGTCAGGCGTACTGTTTCTGTGAACGGTGCATTTCCATTTCCGATGCACAACGCAATTGCAACTTGTGCAATTCAACCTCAAAACATCGTGTTAACTGCTTGCAGTGATGTTTATTGTTGTTCAAGGTTCGTGTAGTCAGGTTTTAGAACGCACAACCTGATTAGTTGTATTTGCAGTTTTAACACCCACTACATTAATTATTTGTTTGCTTTCTGCCGTGTAGGTTTTGCTTTGCATTTACTCCTAGTTTATCCATAAACAGTATGAGTTTTTAAAGTTTGTAATCGACCCACATTCAGTTTAAATGAAACCTTAAGAAGTATTGAAACGAAATTAATAATGAGGTATATTATTATCTTGTGGTTGACAGGGCACTCGCTTTCTGGGGAAAACGTCGATTATGGCTTGGATTCGACTCCCGGCATTGCCGCGGTGCGTTTAAAAATCTTGTGCTGCAACCTATCACAAATAATTCCTCCTCTGAAATTTGTCTTTCCAATTCGACGTTCCACTGTAGGGCCCCCGTGTTTCTACCAGTTGCCGACGCCCAACAGCGGCACGAGAAAGGCCGTTGATGATGAAGTTTACTAGAGAAAACGTTCAGAACTCGCGTTGGTAGAGTTATTCAGTATTAAAAACCGGTGTAAGTAAAAGAAAATTCGTAGTGCTTCCAGATTTGCAACAGCTATAGATTTGAACAATTAAAACTGCGCCACTACTGCAAGTTAATAGTCTTTATCAGGCCTCGGCAACCTTTTCGAGGGATCGGGCCACTTTGGTAACCAATAAGTGGTGGGGGGCGAACGTCATGCGACACCTCTAAGAAAACGGTTTTCTGTAAGTTTAGCTATGAAACCAAGGACACTATCTTAACCCTTCAGTCGGGAGCAGGTTGTATGCTTTTCGATCCACAAAGTCTTGAATCGGCTCCTGCGGGAAGGGCATTGGAGCCGAGATGGAATGGCTCTGGGTATGTACTCTCCATTCAGTGTGTCAGCTAATGTGGTGGCAGTTATTACCCTTCCGGTGAGTACCTGCGAATGATTGGGGTTGTGGTAGGTTTTACTATACGATTCACTATTATTCAGTCAATTTTGTGGTAACTAAAACCAACAGAAGCAACCAATTGAAGTGTTATCAATTATTTGATCATATTAGTAAATTGCTTCCGTAGTTAGTCATAATTTTATGTTACTCAATTTCATATTGTTTTATTTAAATAAGTCGATATGAAAATACAGAAAAAAAAAGTAATGAATGCTGGGCTACTAAGCAAACCTTATCGAATAATGGTAAATGATCAGCGTTCGGCTGACAGTGACAGCTTGTGCGGTCATGAAGATAGTTTTTCTGAGCATCACTAAAAATTGATGTATTGGGCTGGTAAAATCGACCGCCGCAATGAGACGATTATGTTTTTTTTTTACAAAACATTACGCAGGGCGCACGAAATGTCCTAGTTTAGAGGGCCGCAAGCAACTCGCGGACCGCGGATTGCCGACTCCTGGTCTATATGATTATCTTACTACGGCGATATTTATGTAGAATGTTTCAAAACTAGTGACTATGAGAGCGGTAGATAATCCCAAAAAAGTTATTGTAGGCCCCATTCCAAGGTTGCCACTCATTGTACCAGTACATCTGGTTAAAATTGAATAATTCTGTTTCCTATCGACATTCATCAAACTTTTTTATTATTGAAGAAACTGTATTTATAGAATTAATGTATTTTTGATACCATGTGTGTGGCTGATGTATTAAAAAAGGACATGACAACATAGTAAATCATTTCATTATTCATTATAATACTACTAGACCACAAGCGATAAGCATCTACATTAGTATTTGACACAAAACTTAAATCTGATTTGCTATGTTGCCAGTTTTTCTATTAGATCATTAACATTGGAGTAACGCTTTAGGTAATTTTATTTATTCAGGTTTTCATTTAAATTAAGGTGTATTACCGCCCTTTGTAGAGCATGGTCGCAAGTTTTGAGGCACCCACACATTCCATGAATTGCTGTTATTGATTTGTGGGACCTTCTAAGTAAATTTAATTAATTACAGTTTTAAAACGAGTGTATATTTCATCCTGTTAAAGTAGATACACAAAAATATACAGAAGGATAAATTTGGTACTGATGGGGAATATCGTCTGAGGAAATAGTTCTGCCTAATTTGCTCTTAGCGCCTAAAAATACTCTTTTTATAATTAGTAACTTAAATGATAATGTCAAAGGTTTAAGCATTGAAAAGTATAGCAAAACCGGAAAAGAAGTCGTATTGTTGGATAAATGTATGTATGTAATACTGTACAAATACTTAATTCTACGTCTCTTAAACCATTTAATATAACAGAAATCTCAAGCACTCTCAATAATTATATACTGTCAAATTATGAATACGCGTACATTGTTTTGGTTTCTGCTTTTACCATCGTAATATCTTCATAACCTTTTTCTTAACGTATTTTAAGCTGGGGGCCTATTATTTACGGCTTGCTGATTTTGGGATGAGATGTTGATTACCATATCTTCATCTTTTGGGGGATCTACCCAGTGGTCTTCCCTTGGGTTTATCATCTTTGGCTATTCCTGCAAGTTGATTCCTTTCCATCCTTCCGATATATTCATTTCATTATCTCCATCTTTTCCTTGGCAATTTTACTATATCTTTTCTCTTGCGCTTTTTTCTTATCTCGGTGTTTCTAAGTCTGGTTCGTATCATTTGTCCTGTTATCCAACTCCTTGTTTCTATTAATTCCCCTACTATGAGAATCTTATGAAGTCTAATCGTTGTATCTCTAGACAGATAAGGGCATCCGTAAACACTACTGGAAAGTCAACACCTGTTGGGAATAGGAGAAAATCGAGCCCCTTCATTCCAGTTTTGAAGGGAAACACTATTTGCGCTTGTCTTGTAATGCTAGAAACGCAAAAAAAAAATAAAATACTGAGCATGCAAATAATCAAAAAGGAACGGAAGTAGTCAAAGTTTTAAAAAAAGCTCCAAGGTTCATATACACAGGGTCGATTACCTAACTTGTAATTGCTGATAAACTAACACTGTATTTTTATGGAACTACACATAGACATTTCGATAGAATATTACATACTGTGTTACTTGAGTATAGATGGTATTGTATTGTAAGATCTATTTTAACAATTTTCTTTATTTTTACAGTGGTGTAGCAGTACTGAGTTGTACAGACTGCAGCGGGAGCAGTACAGCGTCGAGCGACATCACAGATCCTGGGTCCCCCTTCAGCACAGCGTCTAGCCATTCAGAGGACTCTGCATCACAGCCTGCCAAAATGCCTCCAACACAATCAGCACACCATCCACCCTGGCCTTGGGCTACAGGGGAGAGCCCGCCCATCAAGAGACACACTCCAGATAAGACTGCCTTCTCCAAGAGATTAAAGACAGAGGACGAGAACGCATTGAAGCAAAAGGATAATAGGACAGTACAAACGGAAGAGGATAGAAAACCACCAGCATGCCTGAGTTCAACATTAAATCATTTAAATACGTCACAAGTCAGTAATCAATCTCTTATAAGCAAAAGTGTTCCAACAGAAGTATTATCTGTTTCAACAGACTCGAATTGTAATAAAGCACCTAGTTCAAATTTATTACAGAATGAAAAGTTAGTTAAAAGTAAAAAAGTAATAAAAAAGCCGGATATGATAATCGCCGCGAAAGCACAAGGCAAAATCACGGAATATTTTAAGTCGCAAATGAAAGCCAACGGGATCAAGAAAGAGTCCTCTAGCATGGCGTTAAAATCAAACACAGCAAGAAATCCAAATTTACACAAATACTTTTCACTAGTGGGGGGATTGAAGCAAAATGCTAACCTTAAAGCGCAAGGTAACCTACGTAAATTAGATGTACGGACTGTGAATCCTGCTATCAGAAAAGTGACCATGGACACGAAAACCCGAAAGTTGTCACCAGTCACTGTTCCTAGAAAAATTTTACCTGCCCCTAGCAAAGTATGTGATAAAGTTACTCTTAATAGTATAAACAGTGTTAGCAGCGTTAATAATTTCACACCTACCGTTACACTTACGACATTAGCCATCCCACCAAATTTAACGTACCTACATACAAAAACACCAAAGCCGCCTGATAATTTTATTGTACAGCAATTTACAGCCCTCACTAGTGATAAAATAAACGCCATTCCTATAGTCAATACACCCTGTATAAACACAATGATACATCCATTACAAAAAATTACCACCATAAATAATTTTAATTGCATTAAACTAAATGCTACGGTAGTGCCTATCGTTAAATTAAATACCTTGCCTTCTAAAGTAAACGGGTCAAATTTCAGTAGTGTTGCATTAAATGTTGAAGCTGGCGTTCCGACGGTTCTTCCCGCGAAACCTAAACTTAGTGAGTGCAGCGTTCAGACGCCGCCTACCATTAATGTTTCAAATTTTACACCAAAACAGCAGAGTTTGCCTATGAACGCAGATACGGACGCGGCGGTACAAAACAAGCGGCGAATCGAAGAGTCGCCAAGCTCAGATAGTGGAGTATCCAGCAAGGACCAGCTGGAAGTCTCTGTGAACCATGTGCTAACCGTCGAACCCCAGAAGTCACCCATTTTATCGCAACCAAAGACAATCAGGTTCCCGGCGAAACAACAGGACACCACCGAATGCAAGGAACATAGAAGTACACATGCGAGTGATTCTTCAACATGTAGGTGGGCTGAATGTCATGCACAATTCGATACCAGTGGGGCCTTATTAGAACATCTACAGGTAATTATTACTTGATTACATTACGTACGTGTTGGTATGTGTAGCCACAATAAGTACAAAGTGATTTTTTAAAAAGTCAATTGCAGTAGCCTAGGGATTATCCCGTCTATATTAAGCTTTAGAATCTGACAATATGAAAATTGTAACAGAAAGAAAGAAATCTTGACGAAAAACCTGTAATTTACTTACCTTAATAAATTACAAATCAGTTGCAACTAAATACTTGTTCATTTTCACATTTTGTTGGCCCAAAATTTTTAACTAACTGAACTGTCACACAGTTTGACATACAGGTAAATGTCATTCAAAGCTCATTACAGCTGACTGCAGACGGAATAGCTTTTTTTCTAGGCTTGCTGCAATTGACTTTTTAAAAAATCACTTTGTATATGTATACACCTTTTCCAAATAGGGAACGAAAAATAATACTAATTGATCTAAATAGAAATATCACCTTTTGGACATATAAATACGGTTTGATAAAAAAAATTTAATAGCGGTTGTTTGTGGAATAAAAAAAGTGTGTCTTTGATCAGTAAACTTTTATTTTTATGAAATTGTATTGCATCACTGAATTTGAGCTGCTTGTTAATCTTCCAAAAGCGGTGATCGCACCGTTTTTTTTTATTTATTTTCTCATTCATTCATGCTGCCCCCCCCCTCAGGAACCACTTTCGCATTACTTCAGGGGGGCGCGGGCGTCCCTTACACACTAACCATTCATGCAGCGTGTACCCTAAACTTAACTAAGCGAAATGCGGTCGCCCCAATCGGGATTCGATACTTCGACCAATCGGAATTTCGCGTGACCTCCACCGAGGCCCCCGATCGCACCGTTTATAAGACGTTCGTTTTACCAAATTAATTCAACAAATAATAACCATTAAATTATATATCTGCTCATATATAGATATATAAACCAATACTTCAATTCAAAAAGTTCCTGTTTCTAAACTGGTATACATTACAACCATATTTCCGTCTTTGTACTTTTCAAATTGATGCCAATAAAATATCTTCTTTGTGTAGAATTCACTTCCCAATTATAAATAAATATAGACTGCAGTGGACTTGTTTTTCGTTTTGTTGTTCTAATGTTAATATTTAATATATCCTTAAAAAAAATCGGAGAGTTTCGATATACGGAAGCGCATAACCAGATTTCTTTAAATAGCTTATGCAAAACAAACAATAGCCCGTTAGAGCACACAGACGATATAACCTCACATTATTTCAGAAATAATAAATTAAATATAACGAACAAAAGTAAATATTTATGTGTTAAACATACATACATCCAGTTATTAATCATTCAAAAAAATTATATTTATAAAATTGTGTATAGCAAGGCTGTCAGAACATCGATGATATATTTTCGGTTTACACACTATTAAGCTCTTTTTTAATATCAACCGAACAGTCAGTCACCAAATTAATAATTTTCTTTTGAAATGTACCAGTAAAAGCTAAATTTGTTGTAGCCGAAAATTATTACACTTTGTTAAATAAATTCCTCTTTCTCAAAATTTATAAAATCTATGGCAGTGAGTGAGTCCATTCTGACAGTAGCATTTACAAAATGGTAATATGGATGCAAAGGATGATTTCCTAAGGTTACATTATTTTTTAACATTTTTACTGTAGAATTAAAGCTTTATAAAAACTCCAAAACAATTAGTAAGAGGAGAATACTTTTGAGGTGAGTACACAAACCATATAAAACTATTGCTCACTGTCTTGGGAGTTTTTCTTTGTTTTGAACAGAACAATATGTACCAGGTGTCCAAGTTTGTAATGTTTCATTCTTGATAACAGAACACGCTCTCTAAGAATTCTAATTATCATATTGGTCATAATTCCTTAAAAATTTTGTGGTTTTCAATGAGTAGTATTAATCGTTTTCAAATGTTACCAATATTTCATAAAATTGAATCTCTAAAGACAGTGAGCTATATAGAACATTCTATATACAGGGTCGCTAAAATGTATGGAAACGGTCAAATATCTTGGAAACGGTTTATCCGAATTCTTTAAGATTTGGCACAAGACTATAAGCAGTTAAGTTCTACTATCTGTAATTATTACAACTTTATATTATCATTTGTTTTTGAGATCCAAGGCTAACTTGATTTTTTTTAGGTAGCACTAGGGGTCAATTTCACCATTTTTGAAACCACCATTTTTTTTTCTGAACTCAGTAATGTACATACATGCGTATTTTATCTTTTAAATAAACTTCAAAAAAACGTTGCATATTTTACTAAAAAAATTTAATCTGGGTTTTTGGAAATACAATAAAACAAACTTACAATTTTAGATAAAACGGAAAAAAATTACAACAGGTGTTCAAAGTACTCTCCGTTCACTTCTTGGCAATAATGAACACGTTGAACGAAGTTTTGCAACGAATCAATCAATGTATTTGGTGAAATACTGGCAAGTTCGTTCCTTATTCGTTCATGCAACTCTTCCAGATGCATTGGTCTGTTAACATAAACCCGATCTTTGAGATGACCCCACAAAAAAAAGTCGAGCAGAGTTAAATCTGGTGACTTGGCTGGCTATTCGGTTGTTCCTCTCCGTCCTATCCATCTACCAGGAAATGTCTCATTTAAATACTGCCGTACTTGAAGTCCAAAATGGGGTGGTGCTCCGTCTTGATGGAACCATATGGTGTCAGCTGGCCGATTCGGATTTTCGTAGTTCGGGAATATTTGTCTTAGTCGGGGTATAACTTGTTGTTCCAAAGGTTGCAGATATCGCTCAGAAGTTAAATTGCCATTAAGGAAAAAGGGACCTACAACATTCCGACCAAGGATGCCACACCAAACATTAATTTTTGTGGGCGCTGGGTATGAACCTCCTCCATCCAATGCGGATTGCTGTCTGACCAAAATCTACAGTTATGGCGGTTAACATGCCCATTTAAACAAAAAGTAGATTCATCAGAAAACAGCACGTTGTTAATGAAGTTGCCGTCCTGTGTTATCCTGTGCATCATTACAGTGAAGTCTCCAATAAGCGGACACCGATGGTTCCACACTTTTTGTCCGTTTATTGGAGGCGTCCGCTTAAAAGAAACAGTCATGTCCGGGTATAGGAGGTGTCCGTTTAAGAGAGAACACAAAAATTATTAAAACATGCAGAAAAGTGTATTTTATTGAACATAACTACAATAATTATAATTATAAATAATTATTGCCTACGAACACCGCAGTTAAACTGCTTAATATAAGTCCGAATTTATAAAACTCTTAAATCAACAAGTTCTGCATTTTACAAACAAACTACAGTAAAGAAATACAACGTTGAAATTAGTTCTGCGAAAACCGTGATAAGGCTCAAATATTTATAACGGGAAGTACTAGTATTAAATTTCACCAGGACGGGGACAATGTAATATGCGCAAATTAGATGTGCGGTTATAGGGGCAATTTTTCCTAAAAATGAGACTTATGAACTGTCCGTGTCCGTGTATTAGAGGGTCCGGTTAAAAGAGGCTATTTAACATGTGTTAATAATAGCAGAACATTGGTTCTACGAAATGTGTCCGCTTATAGGGAGTGCCCGTAATAGGAGGTTTCACTGTATTTCACAAAATTCAATCCTGCGGTCAAAATAATCTTCGCTCAATTCTTGCAGCAAGTTAATTTTGTAGGGATGGTACTTTTCCCGTTTCAATATTTTTTGAATTGATCCTCTACTCATATTGTGGTTCAATGCCAACTGTTGTACAGAAGTTTTTGGATTTTCTATAAGGTCTAACATAACATTCATAGAGTTGACGTCATTTGTACCATTGTTTAACCGTCCAGATTTTGGTGGATTATTAACACCCCCAGTTTCATTAAACCTCTGCAATGTCTTTGAAACTGTTGATTTGATCGGCCCTCGCTCAGGATGAATTTCATTGAAAAGAGCTACTACTTCAGCGCAGCTTCTTTTCCTGTCACCATATCCAATCATCATTAAAATTTGGATCTTCTCATTTTCACTTAAATGGACCATTTTAAACAATAATTATAACACAGAGACTACAAAGAGCTAATAATGACAGCCCACTGACAACATTATCAAAGGTAACTAAGACCTGGTTTTGTTGAGTGTATTACTTCTTTTTGAAGTTTATTTAAAATAAAATACGCATGTACTACATTACTGAATTCAGCAAAAAATGTTGGTCAAAAATGGTGAAATTGACCCCTAGTGCTACTAAAAAAAAATCAAGTTAGCCTTGGATCTCAAAAACAAATGACAATATAAAGTTGTAAAAATTACAGATAGTAGAACTTAACTGCTTATAGTCTTGTGCTAAATCTTAAAGAATTCCGATATACCATTTCCAAGATATTTGACCGTTTCCATACATTTTAGCGACCCTGTATTATAAAATGTTAGGGGAAGTGTGTGCCATTTTAAACAATGGCCCCTTACAAGGTATTTCAAATTGAATAATATATTTGTTAACTTTACAGGTGTTAAATACTAAAGCCATAAACGGTTGTAGAAATGTGAGCAATCTGAAAATGTATATCCGCACTGTGCCTACTTGGATGGGTGACGGAATCGTCGCTCTAACGGTGCAACCCGTGGTGCCTCGGAGAGTACCTGACACCGTCAGTCCCCCTGGGTTAGTGTGCCACGGCACTAACTACCTCAAACAGGGTTAAAGTGGCAGCTGGGTGCGGAACTACCTTCGGGTCTCTCCGCATCATTTCCCATGCGCAATTTTAATTTTTTTTAATAACAGCGTGCAAGATGCTGTGGTGTATACTATTCCATTAAACTAAAACGTCCTGTGTAGTGACAGTAAGCTAAAGTTGATTTTATAATCTAACTGTGCAGACATTTTCTGATCAAGATATTTTTTCTGGCTTCTACAGTAATAACACGGAAAATACGCCTTTGGATAATAGTAATTCCTGGTGTATTAATTCCATTGATTTACAATGGATAAAACATCTATGTATTTATTGCCCTTTTAGTAATCTGTATTGTGTTTTAGATTAAACATGTGATATCACAAGCAACTCAAGAACAGTATGTGTGCCTATGGTTGGGATGCAAGGTACATGGACGTACCTCCTGTTCACGGTCATGGTTGGAGCGCCATGTGTTGGCCCATGCTGGAACTAAACCATTTCGTTGCATAGTGGAAGGTTGTGGCATGAGGTTTAATTCACAGGTACTTGTTAATTCTGAAATATTGATTTAAAAAATTTGATTATTGTTATATACAAAGTATGAATTTAGGTTTTGTGTGCAATTCCTAGAAAATATTGTAGCAACTAATTTTTTTGTATACAATAAAAATAGGTTTAGTATATTTTGGAACAATTTGATATCATATTTTTTCCATTATCTGTATGTATAAGGTTGCAAAACCTTGAGGCAACCCTTTATTACCATAATATTCAGGACCCCTAAATAATTATTTCGTTAGACTACCATTGGTAAAGACCTCATCTTCAGTGGTTTTCCTTATTAGATGCAGTTACCTTAGACAATCTTTAATTTATCAGTTTCTGCTAAAGATGCCAACTGGTTGTAGGTATTTGGGTGTTTTAAATACTGTGATTTCTTCAAAGTACTGGTATTTTAACCACTGTCTGTTCAACCCACTAGAAGAGGTTAGATGCTAATTTAAGATAATTTCTCCTAAGAGTAGTAACGTTCACAAAACCAATTTTAAACTAAAGTATTAATAGGAGTAGATTATATTAAATTGGTGTGTGGTATCTAGTTTATTTTAGTAATTATTAAAAAGGAGTTTAATGTAGGCCTCTCGCTAATTATTGTTTTATTTCAGTTGGCACTGGAAAGGCATGTAAATGGACATTTTAATACAGATGGCTCTCAAAACGGAAGTGCCAAGAAATCAGTAGAAAATGGCTCTGTAAAACTCTTTAAGCGTAATGGAAAGAGAATACGTTTTAGAAGGCAGCCATGGTCAGGTAAGTAGTTTGGTAATGTGAGAATATCATTTTACACATACACTTATTATTTTAAAAATGTGTTTGGACATGCAAAAGTTTGTGATTAAATTTATGAAATTATACAACAGTTTGTGGCTATTTAATTTTGCTTTACAAAGTCTCATTCAATATTTTGAAATTATTGCACAACTTCCAGTAGAATAACACTTACAGTTAATTTTTTTGTAGCACGGATGTTTGACTTTTTTGATAACGGAATCATGGAAGGATTACAGCACCGGTTACTTACTATGACTGAAGCACGAACTCTCGGCCAAGGGGAAGCTATTGCTGGAGACACAGTGCTGTTACACAGCGAACTGTTGGCAAGAAGAATTGAAAGCGATGGCAAGAAAATGGTTTTGCTGCGTTGGCATCCAGCTGACATGTAAGTTTATTTCCACTAGTACTACAGAACTTGTTTTAAACATTATTAATTAAAGCCCCTACCAACGTTTCTCCCTTTTTGTGTATTTTGATGCTCTCAAATGAAGACAAAAGAATCTAATGAGAACTAATGTATGAAAAAAGTCATAAAGTATAAAGTCTTAAACTTTATATATAAGAAAGTAAATTGAAGTTTTCATGGTTTATTAGTTTTCTGATTTGTAAATATATTGGACAAGTGAATTTTCAAATTTTTATGGTACTAAATAATTGTACAAAGTCCAGCAATGCTGATTTTTAAAGTCTCTTTGTATTATTCCACATCCATTTTACGGAGTTTAACTCCACCAGTTATATGGTACAAAGGCATTCATATATGAATCAAGATCAAAATTGTTTGCTTTGGTTTCTTTTAATGATATGAACATGTCACAGTCAAATGCATAAATAAAAATATTGTATTTATATACATTCTGCCACATGCACATTTTAATGGAGTGCTTATAGTTAATACCATTCTCAATGTTCTCATTTTATGGTACAGTTCACCATGTTTTCTCATTTACACAATAACAACATTTCCTTAATATAGATAATATTATATGGAAGAATATCCCATATGCAAAAAATCAGATTTAATCTATCAACATAGAGATAAACCATATTCTTACAATTTGTTTCAATAAATTATCTACAATAGTTGTGATTCTGGCTACTTCTGAAAAATCAAGAGATAGATATCATACATACAATCTCTCTCAACTCTATTTGTTGAGCATTGAGCTAGAACGTAAACAAACGCTTGACAGGTGCGTTGATTTACCGGATGTGTATTTACGTAATATTCCTTGCGTTTCTAAATTAACGTCCGCGCCATCGCAATTGTTTTTTAGAATAATTTGTGGTTCTGAAAAGAACTATTTTTTGAAGTAATGGTGTTTTATGGACTTAGAGACATTTGCATTACAAATATTGACGTAAAAGCAATCCGCTGTTAAGTAGTCCAATGTGTGGTTGACAAATAGGTGCATCATGTTAAATCCTGCAATCCACTAATATAATAATAAACACTTAATTATTAACAATTAATATAATATAATAATATCAAAATTTTATTTATGGTTGGTATTTCGTTCCGAAAAAAAATTCGTGAACCTACACTGATATTTACCAAGCTCAGAAAAGCAAGTTTAGGAATAAGTTTCGCATATTGTACAGAAAAATTACAATTTGTTTAAAAATAATACGTACCTTCTTACAAATTGCAAAAAGAACAGCATCATCAATTTCATCTAAAAGTTTTTTTTTAACTCCGGGAGATTTTGGAGAAGACAAAGTTTTAGTATCCCGAAACTCCTTTAAAATTCTTTTTACTGTTGCAACACTAACGCCCACTGTTTTAGCAACAAATTGTAGAATGTCGGTCAGTAAAATCTCAGGATTTTCTTCTAACGTCGAATTGTACAATTTTCCTATTAATTGTTTTTCATTTAAAGTAGTAGGACGTACTTTGCTATTTGAATTTTTAAAATTGAAGTTGCTAACGCTTAGGGGTTGAGGGGTGAGGGTTTGAAAATTACATCTCTAAATGATAATTTAAAAATAAAAATCGACGTGTCCGAGCATTTTTATGAAATATTTTTCTCAACAATTTTATAGAATTTATCCGTTACTTTCGGGAAGCACTGTATAACTCACATTATTATTAATCATTAATGTTGCTTTCAACTTTGAATAAGTGGACCATAATTGTTCGATTTTTTCTCAAAATATGCTAATAATATCCTTTCTGTAAAACTGTGAACTGAATTTTGAATGCGCCATTCCATAAACGTGTTTTACTCCTTTTAATAAATTTCCTTTAATTTCTCAGGCAACAAGTTTTGCGTTGCCACATTTGCTTTTTCGATAATATCTTCGGGTGTTCATATTTCGTGTTCAGAATCTTCGTCGATTACCATATTTAAATAAATTTCAGAGTTAATTTACAAACCTTGTGTACAAACGTACTTAAACGTCAAAACACAAATCTAATTAAATTTGACGTTTCTAAAACGAAGATCGCGAGACAACTTCAATTGTTTTCAGTGCACTCTTATTACGATTTGGTGCATGTAGTTGCATAACGCCAGAGTGAAATAATGACCGGCAGCTACGATACTTTTTTTTCACGCTTTTTACTTGTAGTAGCATTACAGCGTTAAATTCGACAGGAATTTTCTAATTGCCAATCGTCGAGGCATTTTTAATATGCGACAAACAGTTCCGTCTAATCTTTTTTACAGTAGATGCAGTATTTTTCTCTTATGTCTGTCATACAAGTCCATACTTTGATAACTTCATTTTTATTTATTGATATGCCAGTAATTTAAATCTCAGATCAGCGAAATTATCTATTTGCAATTTATTTGGATTCTTTATTCTGATAGTATTCTTAATTTAAAACACGCTCACAGTCTGCACTGGTTACTTAAAACGACCACATGATATTATACAAGGTTTGTTCCAACACCGCGAGAAACCGTTCATCGTACGGTAACGCGCATGCGCAATAGTTAAAATGTATTACATTTTATCTATTGCGCGTGCGCGTTACCGTACGATGAATGGTTTCTCGCGGTGTTGGAACAAACCTACAGAATAGATAGTTTAAAAACTCTGAATTGGTTGGAACGAAATTTAAATTGTAGCTGAACATTTTGAATGAGCCAGTTTCAGTTTTTTCCACAATTATAAATTTCAGTTCAGAATATTCCTATATTTTCCAAATACTATAATCATTTTCCTTATTTTTGTTGTGCATCAGTAATGTTTAAACACCTTTTTTTTTTAATATTTGCAAAGTGATGCAAGTTCTCGTAACATATACAGAGAAGAGATTCTGCAATTTTTTTATACGTCGCTTACTACCAGACCTATAGTTTGTTTAAAAAATTCAAATTCAAAATTCTAGCTTTTATAATATTTAAATAAAAATTATTTCGATCATACAGCTTTATTTCTCCCAAGAAGTTGGGCTGGGTTTGTTGTTTTCCACACAGAACAGAACAGAATGTCTGTGAATCTGTTCATTCTCGATTTAACGTGGCCTTTTACGCGACCCACTCGAACATTTACATTTACGAATGTTTTGATCAATTTTCAAATAGAACTTTATTTTAAAAATTAGAAATATCAATTATCCAAAATTTTTTCCTAATTTTATACTAAAAAAAAATAGATGAAAACGATAAGAAACTACTATCCAGATACTTATTGGTTAAACCTATTTGTTATAATTATTTGCTTACTAAATTGTTTTTGTTATTATTGACTAATTGTATAATAAAAACATGTTAACCTGTTATGATTTTATTATCTAATTTTCTATTTCCGTGTACCGCTACCTGTGCTAATCCCTAGGATCGAAACTGGTGGTCGAACAGTCAGTTCGGTTTATAGAGAATTATGGACCGCCCGCCAAGAGGTCTACTTGAAATATGGCCATTAGGAAATCCTTGTGCGTATTGGTGTTATGCAAGTTGCCTACCTACATGTATTTTTCCCAACGTGGTTACGATTACGACCTAATGGCCTTTATTAAATATCACTTTGACCAATATTACGCAAAAATGCATTACTTTGAAAAAATTCTGAATATATTTTCTGAATCTATTTATGTAAGGAATGGCACGTACGGATTTAGTTTTTCATTTTTTTTTAAATTAACGTTTATATTTCAGTTAATTAAAATAAACAAATTGCCTGGTAAAAATCGCACGGGACACTTTTTTTTTTTAATAAATCCGTACGTGTCTTGCTCTACCACGAGGCATTACAATAAAATATCAAGCATAACTACAAACTAATTTTTGCGAACGTAGTTTTGGACAAAAGTATTTTATTTCGAATGGTAATTTTACTTAATACGGTGGGTTGCCTACCCCCTGTCCTTATCCCCCTTAAGTAATGAGGCATTAGCGTTATCTAGCGTAGACCAATCACAGCGCGCGCTCGAGTATGTCAAACACGTGCGTTTATTGACGTTCTAGCTCAATGCTCAACAAACAGAGTTTAGTTAATGGTACAGAAAAACTAACCAAAAATAAATCCGAACAAAAAAAATTGCACAAATTCAAAATCATATTTTTATTTGCTCCACTATAGCAGCTATAGAAATACATCTAATCCCATTGTTGGACCTTGTGCAATTGTAAAAACTATATCTCCAGAACGTATCTAATGATTTATTGAGCAACAAATGAAGTTCAAGAAAAGGATAAACACTTCTTAAGCGTCTGTCATTACAGAAAAATTAGTTAATGTGTCTCGTTTTCTAGGAGAAATCCAAAATCATCTACTAATTTAAGGTAATATTTTTATTGCCAAAATTGTGTAAGTTATTTTGTCCAAAAAGAGATGTTATTGCTATCTTAATTATTTTTTTCATACAAAAACATTGGCTGATAGAGGAATCATTCTACTAAATTATTCAGTTTTGAAATTATCCATTAGACAGCTCAGTAGTAAAATGTGATAAATATTACTTAATTATTTGCATTTCTTGCATCAGTACAAGAAAATACTATACATTTATGGTCTAAAAAATGATACTTATTCTACAAAATTTAGAGTAGCAAGAAGCTAATATTTACAATAATGATTTTTAAACCTTAGAATGTTTGCAATATACATATTGTAATATTAATGATCTGAATATCCATTAAAATCGGTGTTTAGTATTATTCCACTAATGGAACAAACCTAATTCAAACAAAATGTAAAAATAAAATTGTTAAGGTAGTTTGTGAACGATGTACAGTAGAACCTTCATTATCCAAATGTATTCATGGCAAAGCTAGTTCAAATAATCAAAATTTTAAATAAGTGGATTAAAAGAAAAACATGACATGAAAATTTAATTTTCCAAATAGATTACACCTTGACACTGCAGTAGGCAGTAGAAGAGGATTTTAGTAAGTAAGTAAGTAAAATACATTAAAAATATTTGTTGAGAGCAAATAAAATTAGATTCTAACTGATAAATACTACTAGAGTTTCAGTGTAAGAGTTGCGTAAGTAATAATACTTATAATTTATATTATAATTTCGTGGTTAAATAAAAAAGAAATGCAAAGTTTTACTTTGAAAGTATGTAATAATAAATATCAGATAATTTTTTTAATTCCATGGCCATTTGGATAATTGGAATTGAGATAATAGGAGGTCTACTGTAACTATGCAAAATAAATGAGTGTATTTAAATATACATCAATGTACAGTATCATAATTACTAAATTGTAAAAAAATGTGGGATTCATGTTTTGCCAGATTACAGTATTCACGGAATTTCATAAGTTTTCAGTTAAACATTAATTAAATGTAAAATATGCTAGAAAAACTACATAATATACGTTGATTTTATTGTACATGCAAACAATTAATACGTTGTAGCCTTGATTATATTATATAAACAGCTCTAAAGGCTAATTTGGCCTATGGCTAGAATCTTCTTCCTCCACGTCTTTCTGTCTTTGCATTCTATTTTCCAATTTTTGATGTCAGTGCCTTGCAGATGTTCTTCTATCTGTTGCCACCATGTTTTCTTTGGACGACCTTTCTTCCTTTTTTCTTCCGGTACCTGCCGCAGAATTTTTTGTATTGGATCATTTTCTTCTTTTCTCATTACGTAACCTAACCACCTTAACCTGCTTTGTTTTAGTCTTTAGTCAGGGTCCTGATATGACTCCTCTAATTCTTTATTCGTTCTTCTACAGCACCCCTGTTCTTCTTTCACACCCCCAAAAATTCTTCGTAACATTTTTCTTTCCCATATGATCAGTTTATTTTCTGATTGTTTGGTTGACACCCAGGTTTCACTTCCTTTGTAAGCGTTTCTAACGATTTTCTCATTGTATTCAGTATGAAAAATGATAGACTTCTAGATGTAAATGCCTTAGCTTGGGTCATTTTCAAGTTCGAGGCGATTTCTTCCTTTTTTTTTTGATGGCAGTCATAGATAAGAAACTTAATTTGCACAAATATGATGTTGCAAATTACACTAAACACTTTACATCTTTGTCTGCAAGCTCGAGGCATTCTTGCATTCTTTTGGTCCAAAATTGATCTACGCTCTGCGAAAATAAGTTTTTCTTTCACGTTTGTCGAAATTGCAGTTTGTTTAACGGAATTATCTAAAATTAGATTAAGTATCCATCTGTGAGTGTCGTAACTGTTTTGAATTTCTTTGGGGAAATAGCCAATGAGCCCCCCATGAGAGGCGTTTGTTGATCTACTCTCCCATAGTGATCAATCCTCGAGGGAAAGAGGCGCGTTAACGCAACCTTCGGGTCACCCATCCAAGAAGAACTTTCAGCTTGTTTGGGGAAATTGTTAATGAGCTGTTGTTTTAAATTGTGCAAACTAACTTGCATATCTGCAAACACATGCTCAGAATTTATCATATTATCATCCACAACTAAGTCTTCCATGAGTTCTTGATTGCATTGGAATGAATAAACTTCTTTTTTTCAAGTTAAGTCGACCAGAAATCAAGCTTCTTTATAAATCCGTTAATTTTGTCCGTGGTTGTTAATATGTTAATATCGCAGCTTTGCAAACTGCTATTCAGAGTGTTTAAGTGCCCGAAAATATCAGCAAGGAAAGCCAGTCTAAGAAGCTAAAGCGAATTGGAAGATGTCTTCTCATATTTCGGTTTCTCATCTTGCAGGCATATCAAAAGTTCCGCTTTTAACTGGAAAATTCTTTTCAAAAAGTTAAACTTAATTCTATGTGATAAAGAAGATTTGCTTGTAAAGAACCCATGTCTTCACAAATTTTTTGAAAGATGAGAGTGTAATGCTTTTCCCGTGACTTTAATGGTATTTTTAAAACACAATTCCAATCCAATTCAGAAGGTAAAGATTATGATGTAAAAACTTCTCGATGTAAAAAGCAGTGTAACCATGCAGCATTTAACTTATCTCTTTTAATGTGATTATAAGACCAGATCGATGTCCCGTCATAGCCTTGGCGCCATCGATGCATATAGAAACGCATTTTGCCCAGTCAATTTCGTACTTTACAGTACTTTGCATGAGAGTGAAAAAAAACTACAGTTTCCGGTGGTATTGACCTAATGGAATACAAAGTAAAATATCTTCTGTAATACCATGTCCAGTATTATATCTTACAAATGTTATAAATTGGACACAGTTAGAAATATTTGTGGATTTGTACACTTCTTAATATTTTCAACAACTTGTGTTCGAATATCTTCTGCCATTTCATTTATTCTTCTGTGACAAAGGAAAAAAAAAGAACAAAATAAGAACGCCAGAAACGTCACTACAACAACAGCAAAGCTAAACAGCCACCAAAACATCCAGTAAAAATACCGAAACCGCCGCCAATTGCACCCGTATGCGCTCCAGAAAACAGTAGAAGATTTATATCGCCAAGGATATAAAATAATATTCTGCAGAGGAGAGATAAGAAACCCCTCCCGCTATTTATGGGGAGATTCAAAAACGACGAAGACATTAAAAAATATACGAGATAAAAGGGATACTAGGCTTGAAAGTTGAAATAGAACCTCTCAGAAAATCTAAACTAGTCTCTCAATGCAAAAAATACCAAACTTAAGGGCACACCCAAAGATTCTGCAACACAGAATCAAGATGCGTGAAATAGAAAATACCACACAAAAGAACGCAAAATGAATGAAAACAGTAAACCAAAATGTGCCAACTGTGGTGAAGTGACCAGGCTTCACGACCGTATACAGATCTAGTGAGAAGGCTCAAGAGGACCAAACCATTTGAGCTAGTATAAAGAGACGTGAAAGTGTCAATGAAAAAAGCAGAGTAAAATTGGGGTGGTAACACACCAAAAAAGTATTGCAAGATATAAATGAGAGGACACCAGCGAGTGAATTCTTAACATAACCAGTTAGTTAATTTAAGTTAGATAAAAATTGCTGGTTAGCCTTTAAGACTAATTGCAATGTAACATCACAATAAAAAAAAATTAGAACCTTCCGCGTCTGGCAGTGACAAGAATACAAAGAAAAATAGATTGTACAGCGCTGAATATCTCAAATACGGTTTTACCGTTATTTTCCAGAAAGCCCAGTGCATACTTTGTCGAGAAGAGTTGAAAAGAAAATACTCCCTCCGCAAGGAGCAAGCCACTTTTGTATCAGCAACTACTGCTAATGAAAAAGCACTACTATCAAGTTATTGAGTTACATTTCGCACTGCAGAAACCAATAAGCCACACACAATTGCTGCAGACCTGATTTTACCAGCAGCTGTTGAAATGGTGCAAATAATGGTTGGTGAAAAAGGACTAACAAGCTGAAAGCTAATAATACTAGCCAAATTCCGTTTCTCTGATAAGTTCTTCTTCATCCGTGTAATACTCTTTCTTGTTGTTGGGGTTTTGTTCCAACTGTGCACTTGGGACCAATTTCTGTTCATTTCCGTTATTTATTGCTGCTTGCATTTCTGCTAGTTGCTACTGTTAATAGGAAAACATTTTGTTGCAATTCAATTCTTGCATTTTAATCTTCTTGCCATGCATTATACGGGGTGACACATATGGGAACCGGACGTTTTTCAAATGAAAGTATATTCAGTTGATTTTGATGAAAAAATTATTTTATTTTACAAAACGAAAGATCAGCATCTCCCATTTGATTTAACATAGTTAGGTATGAAAAATTATGTCATTCCGGTGGCGGCCATCCTCTTGAATGCACACTTCAAGTCTGTGCCGGCAGTTATCCATAACTTTGGCTAACAGCTCTCGTTCAGTCAAATACACCTCTTCTCTAATGGCATCTTCCAGCTCCATTAAATTAAGGAGTTTGTGAACATAAACACTTTCTTTTAATAACCCCCACAGGAAAAAATCACAGGAGGACAAGTCCGGTGATCTTGGGGGCCAGGGCACGTCACCGAAAGCGAAACGAGATGTTCAGGGAACATATTCCTCACAACTGCCATCGATGCGTAAGCAGTGTGCGCTGTGGCACCATCTTGTTGAAAATAAACATTTCTTATTCGTCGCCTTTGAAGTTCTGGTCGAAAAAACGTATTCAGCATGTGAACATAGCGATTCGAGTTCACGGTCACCGTAATGTCCTTCTTCTTAAAAAAAAACGGTCCGATTACACCAAAAAGGGCAACCGCAAACCAAACTGTCACACGCTCAGAGTGGAGAGGTTTTTCATGGGTGTTGCGAGGATTTTCTGGGCGAAATTTTTGTTTATTTACCGAACCATTTAAGTGAAAATGAGATTAATCGCTCATTATCACTACTGCATTTGTATACTGTACATACGCACAGCGAAGTTCCGTCGTTTGGGTAGTCCCTCACATTGAGCTGCTGAACCACCTGCATTTTGTATGGATGGAATTTTACATCAAAACGTACAATTTTTCTCACAAATTCACGCTTTATCTGTAACTCTCGTGCATATTGACGTGCCGATCGACTGGGGCTCCTCATGATTGTCTTTGTCACTCTGGCGATGTTTTCTGGTGTCCTCCCACTTCTTCTAGGGCCTGGCGGCTTTTTCTTTGTAATGATTCCTCATAATCTGAAACCTTCAACCCATCGCAGGATCGTATTGCGGCTTGGAACTGCGCCATTCCGACAGATATTAAAACGGCGACGAAAGATCCGCTGTGTTGCAATGACAGACTCACCATTTAGAACAAACGTATCGTACGCGAACACGCGTTGCTGTATCATCCACTGCTCCATTGTAACTAAAACGGTAGGCCACCTCGAAGCGAATGTCCCCAACCGTATCTCGCTACCACCACTTACAGCTGTATATTAGCCATTCTAAAAACGTCCGTTTCCCATGTGTCGCCCTGTTTAAGGTAATTTTGTTTGAGGTTTCTATTTTTATTTTTTTTTTTGCTTGCCTGCCATTGAATCAGTGGCGTCGGAGGTCGTTGATATCATAATCTAACACATAGTACGTAGGTTTTCGCTGCGTCTGCATCCCCGTAGTAGGCCAAGCGAAGACCCAGTAACGTTCGCTTTTCCCTAGTGTTGCACTTTATCGAAGCATGGTCGAGCACGTCCTTACTCTTCGAAACTCAAACAACTACTAGAAGGTTCTAACGACCGTTTTAAAAATGTAACCATCTTTAACAAAACGAGGATAGCTCGTACTTAACGTTAAATATTTGATATCAATTTATTGCACTCAACATACAGTCAGCAGTACAGCACACAATTTTGAAGTGATGACCAGTCTTATTGCGGTCTGCTGCTTATATAAAGCAAAATGGATTTCCAGATTATTGCAGTGCCATCTAGCACATTCCCGAATTTGGTGGAAATTTCCGGAAACACGGAGAAGAAATAAATAAATTGCTACTTAGTAATAGGTCGCCTCAGTTAGCCATTTAACCGTTGATTCTGATTGAGAGGGGGACGCGAGAAAAATTTCGGCCAAAAGACGGTCACGCTTTAAAAAATTTGGAAACCATTGCCTTAGTACAATAAACTATTATTACTGAGCTGTTAAAATTGTGATAATAAATATTTTTCTTTGTTGCATTATATGAATATTGGAATATTTTTTTACACAAAGTTATTGTTATTAAATTACATTCATTTGCTTTGCTATTTAACCAAAATTTTTACCCTAATGATTCTTTATGTCTGGATAGTAAACAGCGACGAATACCTGGTATGTTGGTTTGATCATTTCCTTCTACAGAGAAAACTCATTCATTTAACCATTCATCCATTCATGTATTCACTCATCGAACTTTAAATACTCCATACAACTGTTTAACATATGTTTATATATAATGTTTCAAAAGAATTCCCTTTTTATAAAGATACCAGATTTAATGGAAATTTCCAACGTTGGATTATCATGAAGATTTTTTTTTATTTATATTCCACAGTGTTTAAAATCCTTACCTTTATTTTATTAGTGTATTAATAAAGTGCATAGCAACAGCAACATAAATAAAGTTCTAATTTCATGGAAGCAAGAATACGCCTCTGTAGGCGGTTTTATGAAAAGTTGACCAATATTTTGAGTGCTGCTAACTGTCAACTGCCATTACATTAAAGCCTAAATAAAGTGATCAGTATTGAAGAACCGCATATCTTTTTACAGCCTACCAGACGAATGGGTACAGGAGCATGAGTATAGTTCCACTAAAACTGTGTCTATTCGAGCGTTGCAACCCACTGCTAAAAGCGCACTGAGACCATTACTGTTGCCACCCGATACTAGCCAATTTGTTCGACACAAACAACGCCGCAAACCTTCTAAGTGTACGTGATATCAGCCCTTCGCATAAATCTGTAATGCTGCGCAAACACTTCATAATATTTGTCTGAGTTTTGGGTTCCCAAAAACCAAAATTAGTCAATGTTGGAGAAGTTTGCGCATGTAAAAAATGTTAAGGGATCACTTATGTATATTACGCATCGTTGTGAAGTCTTTCACATTGTATAGTAGGTTGTATGTATTGTAAGTATTGTAAGTTAAGTAAAGCACGGGAGACTGCTCGGTTGTTGGAAGCGCATGCGAGGCTGTTCGACCGTTTACAACCAGCCCTCAGACACTGCCATGTCACTGGTTATAGTTGTTAGTAATCGACTAGACTAGCGCAATTAACGTAGTCATGTATTTTTTAGGTTGTTTTATAGTGTACTTTGTGTGTTCGCATTTATTTATGCAACTGTTGCTTATTATATTTAAATATCTTTTTCGTTTTAACAGTTTGCTGAATGGGAGTTGTTTTCACAATCAAAACTTTTCTCATTACAATGTATGTATAAGTCATTCCTGGTTTGTTGTGGTACTCCTCTTTAGTAAAAAGTGAATAGCCTGAAATTTATAAATTACTCAAATGAAATTATACGTGCAGTAATTATGACTCCTAAATTTTTGTGCTCCTAAACTAAATTCATTTGATGTAATATCACTGAACAGAAACATCCTTAGGCAAACAATTTTTGCAAATTAAAGATATTTGCAACGTGATTTATTATTGTGTTTTTTTTTGCTATTTAAGATAGTGTTTTAATTCTTAGTTCGTATGAATTTTAATTTTGTGTGTTAAAAAATTATACCAGGATCGTTCTCTGGTAGGGACCACAAATAATGTGTTCAATAATAAGTAGCAGGAACTTGGACACAAAAAGTTAGTAATATTATATTTTCATCCTTTATATATTTCATTTAATGAAGTTGTTTCCATATAATTCTTTTCATCTACTAGACCAGGGGTTCCCAATCTTTTGTTTTGTACCACATAAATAAGAATCAAACAATTAAAATAAAAGCATTTTGTGATTCAAAGTCGGTACATCCAAAATAGTGTTTTCATATTCAAGGTATGAAACATTTTCGGTATTATATTCGTAAAAATAAACGAAAAACTGAGTTTTCAAAATATTTGACAGTTAATTGACAATATTTATGTCAAAATCAAGTACACACAAAGGAAAAACAAAACGAAATATGCAAATAACTAGAATTAATGACAAAAAAAACATATACACAAAACATATTTAGAAAAAATGGGACTAAATTTAAAAACAGAAATTAAAATTTAAAAATTTACAAACTGAAGTGGATCAGGATTGTCCATTTACAACACAAAAATCACATGTTACCTCACGTGTTTCAAACGACACAAACTATAAATTAAATATGACGCTACTATCATTAGAAAATTGGTATATAACCTTAAATTTTAAGAAATTTATATTCACTTTTATATTCTGGTGATATAGAAGACACATTACAGGTAAAAAAAATAAAACTTACTCTTATTCAAACTTTTAGGCGATGATTAAAGAAAATAGTTGTATTTTTTACATGACACTATTTTGACCCAATTTTGTTATATGCAACCGTGCAACACATTTTATTAAAAAACGCAATAAAAACAGAGGGCAGTAAATTAATTTGTGTTATACAGTGAACTGTATACTAACGTAAAAGGAAAGGACACGCAATGCTAAGCATCTGAGGCGCTTGTATTTTTATGCAACCCGTAGTGCTGTAGTATCGCACGCTCTTTCTATCTCATAGACTTACACGTGGTAGTAGGCGTCTGGAATTAAAAAATCATTATTTCTATGGTTATTTATTTAAATTAATTCAATTTAGAACTTTTTCTAAGTCAAAAACTTATGTCTACTCTTTTGTACATACATTTTAACGAATATACCACTTTATAGACATTGGAAAATATGATTGCATAATTAAAAAATATTTTCTATTTTTTATTTTATTGTTTTACATCATTCCGATTATTACTAACTTAACACTACATTTTAACGATTCTTAAACAGTACTAATTGGTCATTTTTTTGTCTAACTGTTGAGGCATTTCCATGCAATTTTAAGTGTAATAATTTAGAAATATTTCCATAATTTTTCGTTGGATTTCATGTAAATCTTCAGCAAGAAACTCCTGCATAGCAGGATGTGTTGGTAGGAACAAGCTCACGTCTGTTGAAAAATTATTAAGTGTTGTTATTTATTAAAAAAAACTTAATGTTTGTTTTAGTGTTCAGTATACTAACTTTTTCACAGCGAAATTGTGTTTCGGTAAAATTAACAACTTGGTATACAATGTTAGACGTATATATAAGACCATCATGAGTTACAAAGTTAGTAAATTTTGCAAACTTTTTTCAGTTGCACTGTACAAGCGATTTTGCTTTGAATCAATATTTGTGTATAATAATATATCAATGCAGTAACTACAAGTTAACCGACTTACGAAGCGAACTATATAACCAGAAATGACATTTTCTTGAAAGTCAGTTAAATTTTTTTTGTCTACAAATTCAATAAAACTCTTAAAAACCAGATCTTTAGTTTTATTAGATATGTCTTGCTTGTGTCTATCGTCTGATCTAAATTCAAAGGCAGGAGTGCAGTGGTTTCCGAAATAGACACAATTTGCAGTTACAAAATTTTTGAACAATAATTGTCGTAAAGACCATTTCAGTTACTGTAAATTAGGATTATTGTTCTACCCACCTCCTGATCTAATGCAAGAAAAAAATAATTCCAGGTGATCCTGAGAGCACTTGCAACTTAACAAATATGTTAAAGGGTTTTCGGCACTGGTCAAGAATATGGGTCCCAAACTATGTTCTAATTAGATAATGTAAACATTTGCTAACCTAATCTAACCTAACCTAACCTAACCTAACCTTGAGCAGTACCAGGTTAGGTTAGGTTAGCAAATGTTTACATTATCTAATTATAACATAAATTGGAACATGGTTTGGGACCCATATTCTTGACCAGTACCGGGTTTTCCTCTAAATTTCAGACTCAACACAAATTAATTAAAAGTAATTTAAGCTTTTCGAAGCTCCCAATAAGGACACCGAATACTTGACAACAACAAAACAGCAAAATTTATAAAATGCATTAAAATAAATTAGAAAAACGAATCGTCTGTAGATTTCCGCCTACTTACTATCTACGTGAGTCAGGAAATGACAGAGATCCTACAGTATATAGTCAACTCAGTCGCTTGCGCCTGACACAGCTGTGCATTTGAACAATATGCGTGTCCTTTCAAGTTATGTTATTATACAGTTCACAGGTATTATATGACTTAACATTTAATGTCTAGCTAGACGAATGCATGGGTCATTTTGTAAAAAATATTTAAAATAAACTATTATTTGAAATATTTTGTGTACCACCAAGAATAACGTACTGTATTGCCAGTAATACATGTACCACAATTAGGGAATCCCTGTACTAGACAATTGTAAAATTTACAATTCAAAAAATGTATTTTTTTTTTTATTAGCTCACTACATCCTATTGTGAAAGGGTCTCCCCTGTAGCGAAGGGGATTGTTCAAAAAATGTATATTCCGTAATACATACTATTATATTTTCTAATAAGTTTTAAAAATATCCCAATTACATTTAAGCAGAAGTACTTGTATAAAATAACTTCATTAAGACTTTCCATTCCAGGTAACAATATCACACACTTATATTTTGTAATAAGTTGCTAAGAATAATTTAATTTAACAAAAAACATTTCAACAAAATTACTTATGTTTCTTATTTAAATCATTTCAGTTCAAGTTCCTGCTGTAAAATATAACAATTGTATAGTTTATTTTATGTTTTAGTTTATGATTAAAGGAAAAGCAGTTTTTGTTGTCAAGCGGATAATAAAAATTGCGGACCTACTTTTAATTTATTAAATTTCAGGATATTGTGTTAGTGTAATAGTTTACATTTACATAAAGATGTGTGATTTTTTTATTAGTATTTGTATATGTATGCATTTGTTTATTACGTTTTTGTTTAATCAATCGGTAGTAGGAATACATAATTTTAAACAATCACTGCCAATTGACTGCCAGAATATGCAAAAATTTGTAGTAAATTAGAAAACTGCCATGACGTTTTCTTTTCAAGTTTGTTTTAATACTTTAGCAGTGCCATTTTTTAAAGAAATTGATCTTTTTTGTTAATTGGATTTGATAACAGAAAGTAATTAATATAATTATTTTTAGTAGAATTGAATTTTATTAGAAAGTACGAATTAAGTAATTGTAATTACCTATTTATTCCTTATAGTTAGTGTTATGTAAACATAAATCTTTCTGTTGTCAGATTTCAACTGTAAATGATACTTTTCATTAACATTTACTAATGTGGTGTGTTCACTTTACACATTTTTTTAGATGGTTTGAATATATATTTTTTAAAACACACTTGATCTCTTATACTGTTCACAGTAGTAAAATGATGTTTGTTTAAGACAATATTTACGTTATCAAAATGTGAAGCATCTTTTTCAGTGATTTTGTGTAAGAAGCATTCATTTCTATGCATCCAATGGTAGGTAAATTTTTTAATGTTATTTCAAGATTATCGAAGCATAAACAGCTTTATTTTGCTTTAATTCATTCGGATCTTTTAAACTGCTTATAAAATGTGATCCACTGGAAAAGATCTTTTTCAACTAAACGCATTTTTATAAAGTAAATTTGTTTAACTGCGGTGATGAAAGGTATCTGAAGCACAGGAACATTTGTTTAGCAATATGTTGCATTTGATTAGTACACAAATGGAATCTTTCATTACAAAAGGTTTGTACTTAACAAATTTCATTGTGGTAACGTTACAAATTGAATTCAAATCATTTATTTTCATAAGACTAGCTAAGTTGCTCACATCATTTTTAAGAATAGACTGAAATTCATTTCATAATTATTTATTCGCATGGATGACTGAACTAGCTAATAATTGAATTTCTCAGACATGACATTATTTTCTCGAGATACATTTACAAAAATACAAGTACATATGATTTGCTAATCTTTCCAGTACCCCGCTTATGGCAAATATAAGAAATTTAATTTATTGAAGTACTGATTTAAGTGTTAATCGTATTAATAAACATGGCTGGTTGCTATCTCAATACATGACGGTAATCACAGGCTGCACGTGTTAAATAAGTAATGTAATCTTTTAAAAACGTGTATAATTTATCTACAATGTAGATAGTTGTAGATATATATGAGCTTTCGCATAGTGTAGCAGGTGTTTCAGTGTATAACACATAGCAACCAATCATTAGTGTTTTTTCCATATGTTCATAAGAAAAACATACTTAAGGTTGTACCATAAATATTTTTACAATAGCAGTTTGATGGCAGAAAAATGTTATTTATGGATAAAACTATAACATAGTTCACAAAGTAGCTTAGTCTTAACATATTTGTATCTACCAAGCTACTATAAGTTAAATGCGAGAAAGAATAATTTTATAAACTATTCTTTTACACTGCATTTAGAATCGTCTCAAAAATTAAGACTGTTTGAAATGATATCAAATATCGTGTAGGTAATTTACTTTAATTTTCTATTCGCGTTTATTTTATAATATTAACATTGGAGATTGTTCATGGATTGCACATTGTTAAATTAAGTAGAAAAGAGGTCTTGGATGATGTAAGATGTCACTTTTCAAATTTAAATGCTTATTGGATGTATTAAGTAGGCAAGTAATTGGGAAAAGATTACTGAAAATCATAATTGTCGTAAATATTAAAATTCTCTAAAATATGTGTAGATACTTATAAATCCAAATACAGATATGCAACCCTGCACTCTTTGTTATTTGGGGCACATTTTAGTGCGTAGTTTTATTCAATTATGGTTTTTTGTAATAGTTATTACGGAAATGTTCGAAGTTATTATAAGTGTTAGTGGCTGATTAGAGTATTTTAATATAAAAGGAAGAAATGTGTAAAAAAGCTTACTGAATGTTAATGAAAGTGTGACAAATAATTATTGATTATTATAAAACCTTTATCCTAATTGGTGTCTTATACTAAATTTGGTAGTAAAACACGGGTACTTTAGATCCTGTATTTTACAGTTGGTTACCGTAATTGCGTAGGACATAATATGTAACCAACAAAAATTCAAATGGAATGGTAGATTAGCACAAAATGTATCGATTGCTACGTGTAGAGATAACTTTGTGGGCTGAGTAAGTTTTGAAGTTATCAGATATGGTTGAAACAATTTCCAATTAGTGTTCACTTATGTAAATATAATTGCTTAAGAGTTATTTCCCATAATTTAACACACCATAATTACAACAATTTGTGAAATTCCGTTTTTATTTAACAATTGGTTAAATCGGAAACAAATTCTACCTCACTCAATTTTAAATAGTTTTTGATTTTAGTCTGCAGAGTATTTAAGTTAATTTAAATATTTTGTAATTGTAATTTTTGTAGCTCTTCTGCCTGTTGAATCAAAGACTGTGTGTGGTAATAATACTGTTGTTTGCAAAACCTAGCAGCAGTGTGGTACTGCATTTTATTTATGTGATTCGACAGACTTTTCTACTTACATATGTATCTATTCTATTGAGAATAAACATGTAAATAATTTGTGTATTTTAATGTGTTATCCCAATAAAAGTTATACTTATTTACTTTGCTAAAACAATTTTAGTCTCATCTACTCTTCAAACAATGGACTGTTTCAACTTCATTAACGTTATCCTTGTGGTGGTCATTCTATACAAAATACAGACGCAAAAATAAGAAGACTATTTATACAGGGAATTTTTCTTTTTAGTATAAATTGCCTGTGTATACGTTTAAAAAGAACGCGTCAATTACACCTATTATGTAGGCAACCAACTATACAGACAACTAAAGCATGCTGTGGCCAAAACAATCGAATTAATTCAATATTAAAAAATAGAATTAACCTTTATTTAGTGTCTTCTTGCGTTTTTTATGCAACCACGTACAGTAAAGACGAAAAAGTGGAAATTCTAATGTGGTATCAGAATGGTAACAGCTTAAGAACTGTGAGAGACTTATTTTCACAAAAATATCGAGAAAGACCTATTCCTTGTATTCCAACCATACAAACAATTGTTAGAAAATTTAAATCAGAGGGATGCGTAATAAATTCCCGTAAAATAAGAACTAAAAGTAATCACGTTTTAACCGAAGAAATGATATTAAATATTTTATTCTACGTTGAAGAAATCATAATTAATAGTTATACCAAAAAATAATAAAGTCTGCGATGGCCGGGAATCGAACTGCTTGGAAGCCACCTCTGATAACCATTACACCACCTTGCCGCATTTATGTTGTACAAAGGAAGTACAATGTTCACAGACCTTACAGAAACATCACCCTGTCGATTTTTGTTTTTAACAAATAAGTCATCATTTGCGTCCTATGTACATGGTGAAATACTTATTTAATATAATCACTGCATCAACATAACCTTCAAACTCAAATAATTCACAACTGGTGACGTTTACTCCTGTTTTCTTTTAGTTGTCGGTATAGTTGGTTGTCTACACGATAGGCGTAATTGACACGTTCTTTTTAAAAGTATACATAGGCATATATACTAAATGTATACTAAAAAGAAAAATTCCCTGTATATCTTCTACTAATGGCACAATTAAATAGAATACTACAACATTATTATAGTGAAAATAGCTGCAACCTTTGGGCCATTTTCATTTTTCATAACAATATTTTCTCAGGGTCCATATGTCCATATAAATGTATTTGTAGGGTATAAAAAAATCCTAAAATCAATTTTTGTTTTATGTTACAACAACAGTCATCACACCAAATGAAAAACCTACAACAAAAATGTGCAGACAACTATTTGATAGCATTAAATAGGAAGCTTTTGTTAAATAATGGCCACTAACAACCACTAATAAAAAATTAATTGTATTTCTGTGGTTTAGGTACATAAAAGACAGTGTAGTAATATTTTCCTGAAACATTAAAATTAAAAAATGTTTAAGCATGCTTCAGTAATAAATCTAAATTTTGCTAGAGATATTTTAAAAGCACCTTCTCATGAAATACATTGTCTTTAAAATTAAAATAATGAACCAATAAATATGGAATTTAAACTAGTTAAATTGGTGAAGAACCTATTTCCAGAGGTATTCTTCAGCGAAGTTACTTTAGTTAGTCCAAGTTCCTACTGGAGATGGCAACCGAAATACGTATTTAGGTGCTCCAAATATTGTGGTGGTAAGTCGTTTTCTAAAGTTTTGTATACTTTAACCATAATCTCCAGTCATTCCTAAATATAGGAATTGTAAAAAAAGTAAAATAAAATCCATAACAACAGTGCAAATTTTTTTATACATATATTTATCAAGATGCATGGAAACTAAACTACACCCCGTTTGTATGGTGTTGCCACTTCCTAATATTTACATTGTTGAACGGGGGCCGCAAAAGTGTTAACCGCTAGGTGGCAGCAGGATCGCTAAGATACCTCAAATTTGACAGCAAACGTCAATTTATAAATTTCATCTTAACTACTAGATCTATTCGCGTCATTTATTAAGTAAACATTACGGAACCATCATGTAGTTGTTGGTAAATTGCAGTTAGAGATATAATTAGGTATGGGACGAAAAATTCACCAATATTTATTGTTTTACGGCCAAAATTGCGGCTTTAAACCGATTTACAATTATCTACCCCCTGTCCTGGTATTCGTCTGCATGGACTATGAAAACTACAGAACACCTAGTGAAGTTAGTATATTATGTAATAAGTTAAAGAAAATTGAAACACTCGTTGATTATGCCAAAACCAACGGATTGATAAAGAGGTGAAGGTTTCCATTTACATTCAAGGAATTACCCTAAAACAAGGCTTATTAAAATGTTAAAAGAATTTACCTTCACCTTTACCTGTTGTCCAGTTCTACAGATAATCCAACTTCTTTCATGGGGGTAGGGAGTCCATGGGGAGGGGGGCATGAAATAATACACAATTACAAATGAAAAACACTTTATTAATAAAATTAATTTTTGACAGTAGTTGGCGAGGATTAGTTACAAATTTTCGAACTACAGCTTCCACTAATTGTTCCTTGTCTGCGAAAACCTATTGACAATGAATGATTAGCTTGGCTAACCCATTTAAGCTATTTTCACCAATAGTGCTTCTAAGCCCTGTTTTAATTCGGTGAAGGGAGCTGAATGAACGCTCTACACTCTACAGGGTGTCCCTAAATTGCCTTAAAAGCTTCAGGTAAACTTTTTCCTTTAAGAATTCTTAAGACGGAACTATACGACAAATTTAAAACTATCACTTAGTTTTTGTTATACCTACAATGATTTCAAATATACTTGTGACATGATTCACTCAGTCTGATAATCTATAAGGTTTTGTAAAGGCTTCCATAAAAGAAGGTAAGTATATCTATATTTCTGTAACATCAGCTATAATATCAACAAATGGAAAACTTCCTACAACATTTATTCCCAATCATTTTCTAACCTTTTTCAAAATTTTAAGCTCTTGACGACAGTTAATAAGAAATAAAATGTTTTTCATTACCTACTATAGGGAATTTTGAGAGACCCGAACCCCTTAAAAGATTATAGTGCCTCCATTTACATCTAAATCCAAATATAAACACAAATAAACTGTAAAATAAAATGTTATTTAAGAAATGACGGAAAATAATTTTAATTTTTTTTGCATTTCCATTTTATTCATATATAAAATGTTATCTCCTTTTTTAATTGGGTTATCCCAATAAAGGTTATACTTATATGTCAGCATTCGTCTAATTTATCGCCCGTTTTTGTTATGGAGCCAATCGACCGACGGAGGGATTACTGGAGCTCGCGTTATTTTATGAATAAGGGACTGTTTGTTCACGTGGCACACGTTTGTAAACACTCAGCTGGTGAATTATCTCGACGCTCTAACACAGGGCGGTCATTGTTGCCATGCAGTTATACGTTTTAATTATATTCGTGTAAAAAGGGATTCAGAGATGGTGGCTCGACGAAGTTGGACTGCTGATCGCTCTTAATAAAGTCCAGTAATCCTTCAACTGTTGTGTTTTATTTTATTATTAAGATTCAAAACCTTTTGAATCTGACATATACAAGATACAGACACTCATGTACACTTCAAAGTATGGAGGGTTGTCTCTATGGGCTTCGTAGGTCCTCCCACCATACATGACAATGTTGTGTAATTCCCTGAAAAATTATAATTAGAAAATGTCTAAACATGTTTCAGTAACAAATCTAAATTTTGCCATAGATTTTTAAAAGCACCTTTGAGAGACTGAAGTATATCGTCTTACATTTTGTTTAATGTTGTAATTGGACGGCACTTTGACAAATTAATATTATTCAATTATATTAAGAGATCCAAAAAAAGCTGATCCTCAGCGGGCTGTGGAATGAAAAGTCACGTCTTTACTGAACTAAAGGAATGTTTATGATGTCAGATAAATTAGTTATCTTTTTTTTTTCATACGAATCTGACAGATTGTTAAAATGATTTTTAATACATTTCAAAGAACATTTATTATTGAATCTTACTTTCGGAACGGCTTTCAAGTTGACGGAGAATGGACCTGTTCGATTCCTCCTTGTTTTGTGAAATTCCGAGAGAGGTATCCCAATGAAATTATTGCATACCGAAAATTTTATGCTTTGGTGAAGAATTAAGTCAGCAATTTTCGAGAAACTGGAAGTGTTGGAAGGAAAGAAGGGTCTGGTAGGCCAAAGAAGATAGTACCTGCTTTAATTGAAACTATAAGACAACGAATTGACGAGGCTCCAAAAACACCAATTAGACATTTATGCCAGCAAGTTGATTATTTAAGTTACGGTACATGCCACAGAATATTGACACAAGCTTTGCATCTGCATCCTTACCGATTTATTTCCGTTCTTGAGCTTTTAGAACAGGATTATCCAAAAAGAGTTCGGTTTTGTCGTCGGTTTTTGGATAATCTCAGTAATGAGCAGTTAAATTTAACCTTTTTTACCGACGAAGCCTGCTTTTACCTTAATGGGTTTGAGGTATGCCGGCCTTCGGCGAAGAGCTGAGCGGGGGTTGCGGTACCGAGCTACCTAAGAATGTTGGGGTAGGCCAGCACTTAACAACTGACCACCAAACGAAAAGTAATAGTGTACTGTGTGAGTAATAAAATAATTAAATTCCTTCTTGTGTTTTATTGTAACCAGTATCAAAGACATAACAGTGGCCCAGTATCAAAGACATAACAATGGGTATGTTAATTCACAGAATATGCGGATAGTTGGGCCAATATTTTTCGAAGGCATGCTAACTGCAGCAAGGTACAGGAACGAATTATTGCAACCTTTCTTAACTGAACTTCACGATGATTAGCTACGGAATGGTTTTCTGCAACAGGACGGCGCAACAGCTCATGCAGCTGCAGGTACAATTAATTTTTTACGAAAATATTTTGATGACCGAATCATTAGTTCCACAATTTTTAAAACTGCAGTTAATGATATAAACGAACTGAAACTTAGAATTGAAGAAAACTGTTAATAAATTAACAACTCACCTCAGTTATTACAAAATGTTTTTGAAGGTATGAGAAGACGAGCTCAGAAATGTTTGGAGGAAGAAGGCAGACATTTTCAACATTTGTTGTGATCATTACATTAGTTCAGGTTTATTCATTTCTTTTACTGTTGCTCAATAACAGATTTCTGCTCCTAAAAATGACGTTTCATTATTATTTAATTCCAGCTAACACAACCTAACCTGAAATTGACAGTATAAACATTCCTTTAGTCTAGAAAAGACGTGACTTTTCATTCCACAGCCCGTTGGGGATCAGGCATTCATAGAGAAAATGGGCGTATTTTGTAGGGTGTTTGTGATATTATAGTTAAAGCAGTAAATGTGGTTAAGATGATACTGACAGCTGGTCCCCCTGTAAGCACATGCTATAATAAAATATGTGTGTACAAGAAAAGGAAGCCACGCATGGAAATTTCGTAAAAGGTAAGAGGTGTAGACTTACTTAGGTAAACCAAAATCTCAAGGACTGCTGCAATCCATGTTTAAATACTATAAATTTTGCTTTGGAAACAGTTTCTCAGGTTTTATTATTTGTGGACAATTTGGTTATTATCAATAATACTGTAAAGCGGTTGTGAATCTCATACCCTATTTGAATGTTCCGTAGCTCATTACGTTTTGAAGATATCAACATGAACTTTGCTGTTTTAAGTAGACGTCAAAGAGTTCTTTTTCAATTTTCCTCTGATGGATTTATTTTCAAAAATATTTTCCCTACTTTTACTAATTACTTTAATTTATAAAGAAACTGTCGAGCTATACCAAA
>JABXWE010010560.1:0-18154 GCA_014611495.1 Limonius californicus | reverse complement strand
AATATTTAACTTCCCATTAAAGCACACCAAATTTTGTGGTAAAATATCAAGTCGTTCAAAAATTAGTTGGGGGGGGGGGTTACTTTATAGACACAGTGTATATTTGTCCGACTTCGTAATTCTAGTTCGTGTCAGGTTATATATTATCTATAAAAACCCATAGATTTTCAGGTAAATTTATATTTTGATATTAAACAAATTAGATTCTAACTCAATTAAAAGTTTTAAAGCATTCCGATTTTATAAACTACCTACCTGAGGAAACAGAACTTTGATATTTAATAGGTAAATCCTTGACAGTCAGAATTTAAGGTTCATTATATTTCTAGGTTAAGCCGCATCTGTACTATAAATAGAGTAAAGTTTCTGAAGTCGAGCAACACATGAATAACAAACATCAAGAGGACAACAAAAACATCCATGAAGTATAGCACTCGCGATTCGCCCCAATTTAATCATAATTAAACTTCCAAAATGTTTTGTTTAGCGCTCACAAAACCCTTCTGAATATTTTATGGGCTTTTGAGGAATTTATTTAACAGATTTTATATCCCGCTTGGGGGCTCAGAAAGCATAAGCTCAGCAAACAACGGCATCAAGAAATTTTCTGTTTCGTTTACTTTACAATAAAACCACCTCCGAATTTACTGTCGAAATTGGTAGGAAGGTGCAGATAGGTCATAAAAATTACATACTTGAATTTGAGCCTTTGTATATCAAATCAAGTGCTCGGTGTGCAAACTTAATTTGGGCATAGAGCGTGTAAAATTTGGGGCTTCAAATGAAAAAATGTAGGCTGCTGGATTATAGTGCATCAAATTTATACAAAATCTACGTTTACCATGTGCGCGTAACTAATTGAGAATTTTGGATCGCAACTACATCTCGAGGGTGAAGAATTACAGGGTAGGGGGTTTAAGTAAGAAGGCGAATCGACGAAAGGCAGTATGGGAACGGGGAGATAGAGTTTTCATCTTGCTGATGTAGTTTATGCATTAAATTTAGCTACTTAATTATATTGAACTTAGCGCAGTCGTGGTTAAGCAGTAGATGCTCAAAACGTTATTCTGTTATACCGTTTCATTGCGATAAAGTGTGCATAACGATTAGTAGTGTACATATTATACAAATGTGGTTACAACCATTAGTTTAAGTTAAAGAAATCGGAATTTGATGAGGTGAATTGAAAGCTTGTACAAGTGTGGCTAGCGACCATGTTTCATAAGAATTGCAAACCGGGTCCCCAGAGGCACCAAAATTATGTGTTACATGAATTATCATAGGTGTAACAGAAACATAGGTGGATGGATTTCCTCCCACATTGGCGTTTCTGGAGTCATTTTCATGATTTCAATGAACAAAACGTTAATCATTTCATCCAAGTCTTATAAAGAAGCTGCTTGTTCAGTCAAGTACAAGAAACACCCCACCTCCTTCCAAGGTGGGTTCTATCACAGTACTTAATAGCAGCAACAGGTAGGTGAGTCCTTTTCTTTGTTTCATGTTTCCATGTGTTCCAATTTTGTTCATTAGTTGAATAAAAACGTTGAACGGAAAAGGTTGATAACACAAGTATTTCTAAAATTCCTTCTTGCTTATTTTTCTTTTACTATAAACTTCTTGAGACTTTCACAAATACAAAATGTAATCCAATGGCCGGCGAGGTGGCTTTAAAATTTGCGTTTAGGTAGGGTTTTATTATTGATGCAGCTTCACTAGCAAACGCTAGAAACCAACAAATAAGTCGATGGAAGCGTTTTGATACCTCAAACTGAAAGATCAAATAATGTTCTTTAAAGGTAAACCGCATGAAAGCAAACGCTCTGATGCTACTTCCCAACTTAAAACTAATAACTGCTCCGGGGCAAAATCTACAAATGAATAATTCACGAATATATTCAAACGCGTTTGGAAATATTAGGCTTCAAAGTCAAATAAGCTAAATGCAAAACAGAATATTTAACATTGGTAGAAAACCGACAAGATGGATATGTTTTTCGACATTACACGGCCCTTATTACATAAAACGTGACTGATTGTTTTTTCTCGCTGTATTGGAACGAAATAAATTTTAAGCTATTTCCTGAACGGCCGCCACACAATTATGCGGATGGTGTTTTCGTTGCGGAAGCAATTTTCCGTACAATAATATAGTCGTATTTATCGTACTTACCTGAATGCTAATAGCAACTGTTTAATTACAAACAATACTGTGCAGATGTGTAATAACTACGTCTCTTTAATGCTTCACGTATGAATATGCGCCTGAACATTTAACAATGAGCAACCCACATCACATACCAGCGACTTTTTGGATATTTTAGAATTTATATGATACTATAATTATAAATAATACCGTAGCTATCTGGGCTAAAGCTGCTGCATAACCAATAGGCGTTTTTAAACGTTTTATATAGTAGTATAGTTTGTACATACAAAAATTAAAGATAGTTCAACTTCGTTTCGTTAAATACATGGATGTTTTGACAAAAAAAATTGTTTAGGTTGCACGTTGAGTATTGTATTGATATTGAAACTCCTGCTATGCGAAACCTGATCTAATATTATCTCTTGATCGGAGTCAGCTTTGTCATAGATTTTAAAACCTATAGCTACGCTTCGTGTTGAAGCTCTGCAAAATAGACGATCCAGAGCTTTATAGGCATCTAGACCCCACAGCGATACTCCAGTTAAAATAACTTGACTTTTCTAAGGTAAATTAAGATTGTACGACCATTCCTTACGAAAGCATATCGGTTAGCAGTACTCGAAGCTATTCACAATTTGGTTCACCTATAGATACGGGCAAACGCAAAACTTCTTTCAAGTCCATTCGATTCGCCAGCGTGCTGTGACCAAAACAATCAAATTAATTCAATGTTAAAAAATAAATTTATAATAAATAAAATCTGGACCGCAGCAGACTGCTGATGACCGAGTTCCGTTCTTTGCATCAACCAAGACAGGAAAAATTTAAACAATTTCGCAGGTGAATTAACCCTTAACCGGACACACGTGCAGTCTGTTAGACTGCTCCATTTCTAAACATTTTAATTTTAAAACGAAGGCATACTGGAACTTGTCACGCCACCTAATCCTCCTATTGTTGGTTCCTTAGCCCCCACTAGATTTTCAGCAAATTCGCATAACCCACCAGGGGAATAATAATTACAAACAGTTCGGCGCAGTCTGTCAGACGGTACTTGTCTGTTTGCGTTAGTATAATCGACATGGCGGGTCCATCAAAGCGTGTGGGTTATGTGAGAAAAACTTTGAAGAAACTCTTATCGAATGGTATGATGAAGTAGATAGTGATGCGAGTGATAATGATAGTTGTTCAGAAAATGAGTACCTTGAATCTGAACATGATAGTGAAACTGACTTATCGGAAAGTAGTGACCAGAGCGAAACAGAAAAAAACGGATGTGAGGAGGAAAATTCAGACAAACGCAAATATTTATAAGGAAAAATCGCTGTAGGTGGTGTACTTCTGAAGTTCGGCAGACATCTCGCCCTCGAAAACACAACATAATCATGAAGGCGCCAGTTTTAAGAGGAAAAGCTCATGAGCTTGGAGAAAAAGCTGATCCATTCTCTGTCTGGAATCTATTAGTAGCAGATGATATGTTATTTCATATCGTAGAATGGACGAATCACAAAATAAATACAATGCGTTCAAATTATGCATCGCCGATTAGTCACTAGAAAGATACTGATTTAATTGAACTGAAAGCGTTTCTTGGGCTTCCCATTTTTACGTCGATATTCAAGTCAAACCATGAGAACATTGAAACACTATTCGCCACTGATGGAAGCGGAAGAGACATTTTCAGGGCAGTGATGAGCGCAAAAAAATTTACAGTACCGAACGAAAAAAAGAAGATCCAGCAGCAGCTATTTTATATATTTTCAACAGCTTTATAGAACATTGCCAGAATGATTATGGCAACGGCCAGTCAATAACAATCGACGAAATGCTTGTTAGTTTTAGAGGGAGAGTTCACTTCAAAATGTACATGCCCATGAAACCTTGTAAATATGGGATCAAACCTATTGCTCTAATAGATGCCAGAAACAGTTACCTCTACAATGCTTATATATATACCGGAAAAGACTCTGGTGGAATTGGGTTGAGTGCAGAAGATAGAACCTTTACAAAACCAACTCAATCTGTTTTACGTATTGCTAGGCCTTTATTTGGAACCAATCGGAACGTAACCGCCGATAACTGGTTCTCATGTATAGAACTACTTGATACCTTACTGAAAAACAAACTTACATACGTTGGTACATTAAAAAAAAATAAAAGGGAAATTCCTCCCCAATTTTTACCAAACAAAAAAAGAGTAGTTCGATCAGCATTATATGGGTTTCGTGAAAAGTCTACCATCGTTTCGTAAGAAGAAAGGGTAAAGTCACCCTACTGGTCTCCTCAATGCACGATAAGGCGTTCACTGATCCAGAAATTCAAAAGCCCGAAATAATTTCATACTACAATGGCAATAAACGGGTAGTAGATTCTCTTGAAGGATGAAAGTAATATTGTGGTTTCAGTCAAAATTGTACAACTGTTTTAAGCAAAATACTAAATATTCTATTGAAAAAAGTGATACTGTAATTATGTTTTCGATTTTACAAACTTACATTAGCATGAAGCATGAAGTTCACTTTGAAGCTCTAAGTATAGAAGAGTGTTAAGTTCTTTAGTGTTGGACAGTGAAACTAAAGTCCATTAAATACTTTCCTCCCAATTACTATGATTTTGAACACAAATAGCCTTTACTGTTTGCATGTCGACACATTACATAGTTGTATGGGTCAAACAAACGAAACAGTTGTTGTCCAACTCAGATGTTCGTTTGTATCAACGTACATGTTACAACTACTCCACTGCAACCATGTTTTAAATATAAATAATCTAATGTCTTTTTAATTTTTGATGTAGAACTAAACTTTAATGAACAGGAAAGTGTACAATCGATACAATTTTCAGTGTGGTACCATACCCAAGCTTAAACTTTGATTATATTCTTCTGTTGACACTCTCGCCAAGGTAAGAAAATTCTACAAACGACACCTTTAGGATTAATCCATCCCTGGAGATTTACGAGACTGATTTTAGAAAACCCAACACTTTTGCATCATGGGCAGACGTTAGAGGTATTTCTTGCACGTGTCACAACCATGAATACTTGATTAATTCCACTGCTTTCGTTTTCGAGCTGCTGGCACGTGTGATTCTATTTGAAGTGCTTCTATATCGCTTGATCCACAATACATCTCGCTCCTGCTTTAGTTGGTCTACCGTTTATGTTTTAGCCGGTTTTGTATTCAGTTTAAATCCACTAGAGATGTACAAACCCTTTCTAAGTATTCTACTTTGGTATGTACCCGAAACTCCTTATTTTATTTCTGCTATTTTCTAGTTATTTGCAGCATCTGCCCTTTCACAGGTTCAGTACTTTTATGTCGAAGTTTTTGTACGAGTCTATGTTTTCCATATTATTCGATGTAGTAAATTGTTTAGCGTAGTGACGCACGACAAACGTGAACCAGAGAAGAAATATGAGTAGACAAATTGTCGAGGGTCTATCTATGCATTGGAATTATCCTGGGGTACTTCGCTTCTATCTCTCAAGCAGAAGTATTAGCAATTAAGACTTGCGCGTATCATCATGTAGAGAGACTATTTAAACGGATTAATTTATATCCTCTGGTTGGCGAAGCGTCACTTAAAGTTTTCGAGTGAGGAGAAACACAATCTCCAATGATACTAGAACGTCTCGCAAATTGGCGACACTGGCAGAACAACAGATTTAGTTGGGAATGGGTGCAGGACAAGAGATATTTTAAAGAAATGTAGAGACGGGCCAGATGACCAAGTAAGAAGTAAATTAGCCTCTAGTTGGTCAAGAACCGACATTCAGAATATTGGATATGACCGTAGAGGAGGCTGTCGTAGATCAGCGATGTACAGAACAGCTTACCCACTGGTAAAAGCTGCTCGGACTGGGCCAATCGCGGATGTTCGTGAACAACCACTTCCCATGAAAAGAACAGCAGCAATACTATAATTGATTCGGGAAAGCGGAAGTCAAACAGAAATGTTCACAGGAGACTATTATGTTAGGTGGTACACCACAGCATAACTGGGGTGGAATCAAACCCTACCTGTAGATTCTCCTACGAAGTGAACGAAATTCACATTCTCTGTGAATGTTCGGTTCTACGTGTCATGCAATACCATCACTTTGGGGTGTAGTTTAGGGAACCACTGCACAATGTCTTCAGAACAGTACCTTCCTTTTAAATGGAATTTCTCTCTCACTTTGTGTGATGTATTACATCAGAAACGAAACGATCTTTTCTTAAGTATGGAGGACTTATAGCTTAACCCTTTCCTCACGGTTGACGTACGTGTACATTTTGACATAGGTGCTTACAATGGCCAAGTGACGTACCTTTAAAAATTTTAGATCAATTCGTACTCGAGTGTCGTAGGTGTTTTACTAATAGTTTTCGTTTCACAGCCTTTTGAAGAATATGTACGACAGCCATACATCGCATATGCTGTAGTCTGAGGTACTAGTACGTCCCAGTTCTATCATTCTCATCCGACTGACGTACGTGTATGATGCACAGTTCTTTCCAGGCGCAATCCGGGCAGTGCATACAATACATTGCGCGCTCCGTCCTGAAATGATTAACGTTGGCCCCGAAGTACGAGAAGTGTAAACATTTGTACTTTGTGAAGATTCACCGGGCAGAATGCCTCGCTTCTTTGCTGTAGCCTTACAAAAATCCATATTACGGTTCTGGGAATTGAGCCCCTTAACTTCACTAGCTCGCGACCGTAACAGGTGTAGGAGATTTTTTAAATGGGATAACAATTTTGTTATGAGTTACGTATACCATTGTTTGTAGATGGTGAGAACCAAACAAATCTATTTTTTAAGTTTTCATTTAACTAGAGCACTATATATGCTTGTTATTGTTAATTTTGGAATTTTTTACGAAAATCTAAACATTGCAAAACTGCATAAAGAGATGACGCCCATCTATTGAATTTCCAGCAATTACCAACAACTGTATTGATTAAGCTTTTATAGCGCAGTCATTCCATAGAATAATGTAATTACATACCATTACAGTTTGTGAGTTGCCTTCTTTTAGAATCCTTTCTACCCTAAATTCAATTATCAGTAATTTGTTTTTTCCGTATCAATCAACAAGTAAAGAAAATTCGGGAAAACACCACAGAGTTAATTATATTTTTCCATTAATGAACCTTCTAGAGCCCATATACAAGAGATTCTAATTAATATTTAAGTATTGACTACAAAGTACGTCTTCAATAATTTGACAAAATAGAATTTACTGTAAAACCAATATAATGTTCTATCACCATTCACAACTCTGCCTTCAATATCCACCAACTTTTTTTTATTAAAGAAAAAAAACTCGTTGAGATGGAAAAAATGAAGTGAACTTTCTACCGATTTCACAAGGGTAAGATACCTTTACGGAACATCATTTCTATTTACAATGAATGCTGAAATTCTTTCTAGGAATAATAGCATTCCCATGTTTCTAATGTTTCGATTTCAAATATCACCAATGTAGAACAGCTAAATCCATGAGATATAATAAATTGAATTGTCAGCAAAAACTGGAAATAAATTACATATCCATTTTGCTTAAATCGGTATCGATTTCAACCAATTCAAATTTAAATTAATTTTAGTTAAGGTTCTGTTTGATACCTACTGTTGCTTTTATTTACTATTTTTATACCATCCAACCACACATGTGAAAATTTGCATAACAGATTATAATGAAGGTTCTGAATAAGCGATGTAGCGATGTAAAGGATACTGCACTAAAATTGCAGGTAACGACGCAACTTGAATGCATAAATAGTGATTAATGCAAATTGCTCGTTTCAGATATATACTAAATACTAAAAACTAATAAAACCAACTGTACTGCAGGTTGCGCAACGATTATTTTAATTTAATTATAAAACATCCATTGAAGTCCTTTCATCGGCAAATTAAAGGATATTTCAGTGGGAATTATTTAGATTATACCACGTATCTGCATGGAATACTAAACGGGAAATTTGTAGATCATGTATTTAGCTGCCTCCTAAAACTGTTTTAGGTTAAAAAGTACTTGTATATCAAACGGTCCGGCCGTTATGAGATATCCAAGAAGGAATTAATCCAAAAATCGATCAGATATGCTATGATGACACGAAGAATGCTTCAAGAAACGGCAACAAAATTCGTAACTCATAATTTCTTTTGCAGTATTCAGTCCGAGATACCTACATTCTTAGTTAATGGAAGGTCGTCCAGATGATTTTCCTATCGAAATCTGGGAAGAAGTCACCTGAAATATACTTGCACAGGCGTAAAGCTTTTACCAATCTTCTGAAAAGTTTTTCAGGATTATATAATAGAATCAGTATTGAAAGAGAATTCGCACAATTTTGACTTCAAAATAAAGGTGATACAATAGACAAAATACATATAATAATTACAAAACATATTGATGTACATTGTAGGAGGTAAATGATACTGTCTTTCTAGTTAGCTTGGTGTGGTACAAAGGATTAATAAAACATTCACCACATAAAAATTATTCTAATCTTTCTGTTAGAGTAATAAAATATAACAAAAAATAAGAACTCGTGTTCATACAACAACGGAGGTATAAAACAAAATCAGTTTGGGAATAACTGAAGACACGAGTGGATGAAGGTGTTATGTTACAAAATCAATATTTTGAGTAAATTACGGTCAAAGTTTTCTTTCTGTAATTTTTTCAGTTTAGCTCTATGCAAGTAATGGTGTGTCTAAGTGGCTATTAAAGGACATACAATTTCACTCCCTAAACACTAATTTATCAAACAATTGATTTCAGGTTTTTCCAAAAAAATGTGTACATAACACCTTCATCCACTAAGGGAATTTATAATTTAAAACTATTGGTGCGAAGAAAAATTGTTTATTAAACAAAACGATTAGTAAACAAACTAACAAAATTTCTAAATGAACAAACTGTGAACTTAGTTCGAAAAATCGGAATACTGTTAGTTCTCTAGAATTGTTTCGTAGTAATACCGGTATTCTGCTTTGACATACTTGATCTGCTCCAGAAGGTTATTCCTCTTCTCATCTGAGAGAGTTCCATACTTCTCACGGAATCTCTCGATTTCAACGTTTTTGGGTGCTTCCGGAATCTTCTTGTTTTTAAGTGTATTAACCTTTTTGAATGGCATCGTTTCGTCATATGATTTTTTTTAGAGGTAGGATCCATCCTCTTCAACTGTTGTCCATTTAATTCCGTTCCTAAATCTCACTGTTTCATTTAGTTCGTCTTTTTTCTGTTTACCATTCGAAGTTTGTCAGGTAGGTCGTCGATTTTTCTAAAATGCTGAGCAATATCAATCACCTGATTTTTCCTGCTAGCCGTTGAGATAATTTCCCGGTACTTGTCTGGTACATACACGGTGTCATGCCTTCGTAGTACCTTCTCTATTCTGCCAAAGCCTCTATCGGAATCTAAGTAAGTATGGGCAACCTCGGGAAATTTATGGTCAATACCATGGAAATAACCTTTCAAGATAAGGTATTGGTACAGGCAGATCATATGGAAATTCTTGTTTTGGCCTGCGCAAAAGTCAGAGCAGATTATTATGTGGTCTTTTTCTCTGATGCTGTTGTCGACTTCAATATATCGTAGTAGGTTGCTGCATATCTCCGAACTTTCCCTTTTAGCCATATCGTCCGTCCACGAACAAAAGCAGGCTTTTTCTAGGTTTTTTGTGATTATGTGTACCCCGAACTTATAAAACCACATTTGCCGAAGATAGAATGCTTTTGATGTGGTTAGCTATGGAAGTGGCATCGTCTGCTGTAGGTCCATTGTAATGTACATTATGTGGTCTGACGCTTTTGCTTTCTCTTTATCAGCTTTTAGAGCTTCAATTGCTGCATGGTAATTTTCTTTATGTGCGTCGTTTGCTTCACCGGCATCACAAACGCTGCATATGTCACTTTTTGGGTACCTAAATGACAAATTAAACTCTGTCACAAAAACTTTCGAGTACGAACTTTTCTTTATTTTAAACTTTTCCGGAAGCTTCTGTTGCTCACATTCCTCATGGTATAGCTGATACTTTTTACATAGGTTCAGTAGCGGTTAAAGGTATTTTTTATGTGGATTCTGTTCCTAGAATAGTGTGACTCCTCTACAGGGAATTTGTTTATGTGGTCCATAATACGTTGTTTTACTTATTCGTCCATCTTATGTGGCCTGTTAGTGTGCTTCCCTCTGCAATCAATAGGTGGGGCTGACATACCACTCTGTATTCGAGTTTTTATGATGTCAATTTTGTTTCGACCTATTTGGTACAATGCACACAAAGCTTCTTTGCACACTTGTTCAGTGCCACCATTTTGTGTTACGCTGTATGTATGTGATGCACCTTTATGTTTTTTAGAGCCTTTTCGCTCTCTTCCAACGGGTTTCTTAACAATACTTTTAAACTGTAAAGAATTTTTTGCGTTTACATCAAGTTTGTGAAATTGTTCGTGAAATGCTACTCTATCTTTTATTTCAAAGCGAGAGCTACACTGAAACCTACATTTTTCTCGACAGAGAAGTCCTTCTTTTCGTTCCTTTTTTGGAACAAGTGTATTTTTGTAAGACATATAAGCCTCTCCTCTCTCTCTAGCTAGAGATGCCGAACGCTTTTTCCATGTATCTGTGTTTCGTTTTAGCTTTTTCAAATTATTTACCCTACGAGAAAAGTAGTTCTGCTTTTTTTTTGGCGTACAAGGCTGGTCAGTACTTTTCCTGGGGTTCTCACAATGTTCATCGACAGCTGTTTCACGTTGAGATCCCTGTTCACTTGTTTCTGAACAGCTGCTTAGTTCGTCAATGTTTGGAACGTATTCCGCATCACTGTCACTGCCTGAAAAATCTGGTTCCGATGAATCTATCCCCGATAGAAAACATGAATCATTGCCCCCTAGCTGGTCGTTTTCATGATAGTCTGTAGATGTTGATGGGTGAAATATATTTCTGGCCCGCCCTTCCGACTCTCTTGTGGCACATCGCAGTTGCTGGGTTCAGCATTGTGGCTGTCTTGTGGTTCGTCGGAATTACCAGCTTCATCATATTGCAGATTCGATTGGCTGTCTGACGAAATCTTCGAAAATGAGGGTTGAACACCTGGTAAGAACAAATACGCTAAAATTCAGAACTATCAGAATTAAGGCTTATTTCCATGCATTTCTGTTATACACGGAAAGATCTGTAAGTCTGGAATATATCCAACATCTCGACAACAATCGAATAATTAAAAAAGTATGTATAACTTTGACACGAGTGACGTAAGATGCATTAATTTTTTAATTCACTTGTTTACGAGATATTGAATATATTCCGCACCTTGCACTCTCACTAATAGCCTTGAGAAGGCTGCCACTAATGCCAAAATATAATGACGGATTCGCCTTACCACACTTTCAGGTTAGGAATGCTAGGATTTCCAACCAATTCCCGTTTTTCGTTTACGAGCATTGGTTTTTTGGAGCTCGTTTGCCAGAACACTAATTCCACCATCTTCTTACTTGTGGAACACATTTTCTATCCCAATTTCACCACTTTCTCACACAAACACAATGAAAAGAGCGCTTCATTTACACCGCGTCCAACAAAATTAACTCACAGCTGACATGGATGAAGCAGCTATGTTCGCTACATAACACCTTCATCAATCCAACCAAATTTACAACTGCGATGATTATTATGGATGAAGGTGTTATCAGCCCATAACACCTTCTTCCATCTTCGAACCCCAAGGTAATGCAACATAAAGCTTTCATCCACGGTTAAATCTAGGATTTTATTGAATATTTGTGATTTTCGATGGTGCTATGTGAAAGATGGGTACATAACACCTTCATCCATGCAAAAAAAACCTTTTTGAAAAATTTGTAACATAACACCTGCATCCACTCGTGTCTTCAACTGTTGTTGAATATACTAGTAGTTAAACCCGCCTCCTAACTAATATTTTATATAAAATTTACCAAATTGAATTTCCTTGATTTGATATAAATTAATAAATAAATAAATAAGTTTTTAGGAAAGTGTATAATACAATGAGGTAAATCGATTTATCAAGAAACATTACACGACAACCAATTGCAAAAATTGTATAAATTCGTCAAATATAAATAGGGACACGGGACATTCAATGTCAGTGCAATTAAAATTATTAAAGCAGTTACGTTAACGAGTATAACTTACCAATTGGTTATCGGTTTATATTCAACTCCAATCCTGTAGCTTGAACTTTTGATGAGCAGCGATCCAGCCTAAACCAATACTGACGGTGTCTCACCAGCACAGCATAGAACAGAACCTTCTAGTTGCATTTCTCCAACATTGTTATCAGCAACCAATAAGAGCTTAACCTAAAAATTGTAACTGCCGGTTCTTGTCACATTAAAATAATCAATTAAATTTAATGGTATGAAAGAAACACTAAACTTGGGACTGTAACTTAAAATGGATGCTACTTCTTTTAAAAGTATGACCAATACACATGCTTTGCAAATGTTAATGACTTGACAAAGAAACCCCGGGGGATATAGCGCCCGTCTTATGCTGTCTAACCGTTCACCCCTTAAAAGTTCACGTTGGGGACCGTTCCATATTCATGTTGTAATATTTGAGTAATTTTATTTATATTATATTATATATAAAATAGAGAAATTATCACTTATCGGAATGTTAAATTTTGTTATTAATCCCACAGTACTAAAAAACCGTAATGGAATTGCTAATCCCTTATTTTACTTATCCTTAAATGCTTAAAGTAAATTCGGTTCTATTCGAAAGGCAGACAACGTAAGTACCTACGACTAATCTATAGGAGTTCTGGAAGATTCTTGTATACTTCCAAATTACTTTTTCGTTTGGGTTGTGGATCTATTTGAACAAATGCCACAAAAATTTAACCGTCTCCTTTTACTTTAGAAGCGTTTATCTCCATAGTTAGCAATGTGGTAGCTAAGAAGGTTGTATTTTTACTAGTACGCTAGTGTGTAATTTAACGGCGAGGATTGTCCAAACGTTAACCAAGAAAGATAACAGAAGAATAGCAAAAATTATCTTACAGTTTAGACGATAGTTTAAATAAACATAAACACCTAACATGATTTATTGTATTATAGATTCACGAACAATATTTACGTTTTTGTTACCATTTTGTTAGTCATTTCTGTAAATAAGTAATTCAAAAATGGGAAATAGCAATAATAACATTATATTTGGATTCAAGGTGTAAATAATTTCCTACTAATTATAGGGCATTAAGATATGCGGTCCATAGCTAGTGTAGTGGCACATAGTTTTAAAATAAACAACAATATAGTTATTCATAACAATATGGTTATCTTTAAGCAGGGATTTACTAGTATCTTTCTGATAACTTTTTAAATCTGGTATAGAGCATGAAATCCAAAAATAACCATTAATGTCGAGTATGGTTCGGGCTTTCATCTTTACAGCTATTCCGTACAGCCTTTTCAAAAATTAGGATCGCCATGTTAATCAGCAATCCCCGAGGGAGAAGCTGACACCAAGAAGAAGAAGAAAGATATACAACTATAAAGTGCACTTGAAAGGCAGTCAAAATTCAACCTTTTCGGTTGCAATAAAGTTAACTGTTTCTCAACTTTAAGTTGAACGTAACGGATACTGTAGTTTTGGTAATCACTACCGATCCACAGAGGACACCTTTAGGTTACCCCAGGTAGGTAGGTCATGTTTCCCGTTTAAGAAATGATCACGTTGTGGACAGTCAAGGTTAACTTTGGTGGGAATTTAACAACATCATTAGCAGTAGGCAAAACATCCTAGATATATACAAAGAGGTCCCCTGGGCAATGCAAATGATGGTAATATACCGGGAAATAAAGAGGCACCAGGAGATTACAAAGAAACAGTTATTGGAATACAAGATCTTCTTTTTCTATTTCAATGACTGGTCCTCCTCCGTTTAATAAGTCGCCAGGTTCAAATAACTTTCCACCATTATTGTAAACGAAAAGTGTACTGATCAATATCACCGTCTTCCGATTCCAGAGTTTGATTTCCACAATTTTCGGTGGATGCAATCATATTCATTCGGAGCCCTCTTACTTCTACTGCTTTTTGTGTTTGGAGGGACCAATTAACTTATTACGTGTATATGACATTATTAAATGATGCTATGAAATCTTTTACAATATTATTCCAGCGATTTAGGCCGTAGACAGTGGAAATAGTTCGTATATACCCGTGTAGTCTCCAGCAAGGTAAATCCACAAATAATGAGATATAATAGGTTCTCAAACGAATACTAAAAAAGACAAGTAAATTTAATATTGAAACACACCACCCATTTAATGATTTTAAGAGGACACATAGACAGGGTAGCACCCTGATGACAGAGTTTGAGATCACATCCACATAATATCAAGAGATCCAAAAAAAGCTGATCTTCAGGGGGCTGTGGAATGAAAAGTCACGTCTTTACTAGACTAACGGAATGTTTACGATGTCAGTTAAATTACTTATACTTTTTTAGATACGAATTTGACAGATTGTTATAATGATCTTTAATACATTTCAAAGAGCATTCATTATTGAATCTTACTTTCGGAACGGCTTTCAAGTTGACGGAAAATGGACCTATTCGATTCCTCCTTGTTTTGTGGAATTCCGAGAGAGGTATCCCAATGAAATTATTACATACCGAAAATTTTATGCTTTAGTTAAGAATTTAGTCAGCAATTTTCGAGAAACTGGTAGTGTTGGAAGGAAAGAAGGGTCTGGTAGGCCAAAGAAGATAGTACCTGCTTTAATTGAAACTGTAAGACAACGAATAGACGAGGCTCCAAAAACACCAATTAGACATTTAAGCCAGAAAGTTGACGATTAAGTTACGGAACATGCCACAGAACATTGAGACAAGCTTTGAATCTGCATCCTTACCGATTTATTTCCGTTCAGGAGCTTTTAGAACAGGATTTTCCAACAAGTTTAGTTTTGTCGTAGGTTTTTGGATAATCACAATGATGAGCAGAAAAATTTAACCTTTTTTTACCGATGAAGCGTGGTTTTACCTTAATGGGTATGTTAATTGAATATGCGGATTTGGAGTAGCGTGAATCTACACGTTACATTTAAAGCTCCCCTTCATTCACAGAAAATAGGAGTCTGGGTTGGAATGAGTCGTCGTAGGTTAGTTGGGCCAATATTTTGGAAGGCACGCTAACTGCAGCATGTTACAGGAGCCAATTATTGCAACCTTTCTTAAATGAACTTCACGATGATGAGCTACGGTATGGTTTTCCGCAACAGGATGGCGTAACAGCTCATGCAACTGCAGATACAATTAATTTTTTACGCGAATATTTTGATGACCGAATCATTAGTAGGAATACTGCAACACCCTGTCCCCCTCACTCTTGTGCTATTACTGCTTTGAACTTTTCTATGGCCCTCTTTGAAAAACCCCATTTTTAAAACTCCAGTTAATGATTTAAACGAATTGAAACTTAGAATTGAAGAAAACTGTCAAGAAATTAACAACTCACCTCAATTATTTCAAAATGTTTTTGAAGGTATGCGAAGACGAGTTCAGAAATGTTTGGAGTCAGAGGGCAGACATTTTCAACATTCGTTGTGATCATTACGTTAGTTCAGGTTTATTAATTTCTTTTACTGTTGCTCAATAAAAGATTTCTGCTGCTCAAAGTGAAATTTCATTATTATTTAATGCCAGCTAACACAACCTAACCTGAAATTGACATTATAAACATTTCTTTAGTCTAGAAAAGACGTGACTTTTCGTTCCACAGCCCGCTGGGAATCAGCTTTTTTCGGATCTCTTGATACATAATAGAAGTACTTTATTATCTGCTTTCTAACGTAGCTGTTGAAAGGGTTATCAGAACCTTCAAAATCAACATTAGTAGAAAAATATTCAATTAGATCATCCAGGTATTAACACCCCTAGACGTTATCGATATAATTGGAAGAAGTATACTGGATATTAAACAAGTTCCTGTAAACTCTGAGGCGGCGCCAATAGAAATTAAAGCAGATTAAAAATAATTAGCAGAAACGAAGTTTGAAGTTGTGGCGGTGATGGGCAGCGCCCAAAAATTCATTAAAACCTCGCAATTGCCGGCTATAACTTTGAAGTAGTGAAATAATTCGTCTAACTGGGATCTCAAGCGAATACAGAAAATAATAACAAAGTGGAGATCCAGAGATCCAGAGATACATGTTACTGCAGATTGCTGAAACACCATAGATCCAGAAATATCTCCATGTACACGAACTTTAAAATATACGAAACGGTAGTGAAGATAGTGATCTGCAGGGCAGAAACTTGGCTAGTGGTAAAAGACGTCAAGCCGTACTGTCAGGTTTGAGCACAAGATTTGTAAGTAATATAAAGCTGAACAGTTAAGTAGACTTTGGGACAGACACAGCAACTTTCAATAGCATGAAATATTTGATGACTCAGACAGATTACTGTAGGTTAGATACTGTTAGAGGATGGACGTGGTAGACCTATTGGCAAAATTATTACAAGGTATACAACAATGCAAAATACTGACCGGAAAGGAGACATATATATTTAATAAAGATATGGAAGAACCAGTAACAGAAATAAATAGAAAATACTTTTAACCCTTCCGTGACCGTGCGGGGTAACTCAGTTACCCCACAAGTCATTTTTTTAAAATATTTTCTTAAATAATGTATTCACGGCATTGCCCGTTCATGTATGCCTCCAATAAACATTAGCGTAGGTTAATACATCATATTTGTTAGTAATTTTGATTTTTAGAAATATTTTTTTAACTTTTTCATCCCATACCAAATAACTAGAATAGCACCCACCCGTAAATATTCCTCAAAATGCTGCAAGTACAAGGTGCTCATTCTGTCCTCGAAAACATGACGGAAAGTAAAAAATATCACATATGCGGAAAAACAATCTGCAATGTCCATCGGAATGAAATAAAAAAATAATTTTGTCTTGAATGCGAACAGTTGGAGAATTAATCATTTTACATTTACTTCATTTATTTAGAATATATAAATTTTTATTTGTATCGTCAGTAAATCAAATACTTAGGAGAACTGCTTTGTTGCATTTATTTTGACTTGTAATATCTTTAAAATAAATATAAAACAAGTAAAGTACCAAAAATTTAAAGAAAACCATGGGGTAACTGAGTTACCCCGCACGGGCTGCCACGTAAATTCCATTAGCACGGTCACGGGCGGGTTAAAGGAGATTATGTGAAATAAATAAAATTTTGTTTTAAAATATTGTGCTGTTTTATATGACAGGCTAAGTACTTATTGTTAAAATTACATTCATAAACTTAAAACCATCCATGTAGCGCTATCTATAAGCTATGTACTAATTTACTTTTACAGTTGGTACAATGTAGTGTAAAAAAGAATAAAACTCAGTAGCCTCGTACAATTACTCGAGGATTAAAGAACGTTGTTTTATTTCTACAGGTTATGGGCCCAGCCCTCCGGGTTTATTCCGGTTGTTAAGTTAAAGTTCTTTGCGAGTGTACGAAATGGCGAGTGCGAGTAATTTCATCGCGAGTATTCCGAAGTTGAAAGGCCGGGAAAATTTTGATGATTGGTCTTTCGCCGTGGAAAATTTTTTGATCCTTGATGGGCTGAAAGCGTGCGTCGAAGGTACCGAAACCGATACCACAAAAATCGCTCAAGCTAAAGCCAAACTTATTTTAACCATTGATCCTTCCCTTTATGTACATATAAAGGAGACCAAGACGGCAGTAGAGCTATGGAAAAAATTGAAATCGCTGTATGATGACGCAGGATTTGCCAGAAAAATAAGCCTTCTTAGGTTGTTAATTTCCACGAGGTTGGACGACTGTGATAGTATGGCGTCGTACGTGAACCAGGTGGTGGAGACAGCTCAACGGTTAAGAGGTACTGGATTTAAAATTGATGAAGAGTGGATAGGGTCTTTGCTACTTGCTGGATTGCCCGAGAAATATTCCCCTATGATAATGGCCATAGA
>JABXWE010010559.1:0-27139 GCA_014611495.1 Limonius californicus | reverse complement strand
TTTTATAAAAGGTCAACTATTTAAAATTTAATCCCTAGCATAATATACAAATCTTTATTGTTTAAATAAATAGGTAATACATAATTAATTCGGTGATATGTATATTCGAAGATTCAATTAAATTTCTACTATTTAACTAAATTACAGAAGCAATTTAGCTAAATTAGAGACGGTATCTATACCATTTCTTTAGCTGTATAGTAAATCATTTATTTAATTAGCAGGAGATTTAGTACAGCGCACACAGAATTCAAATCATACATGATTTAGTTAAATCGTAAAATATTAACTAAATTGCAAAAGTCGCAGATAATGTAATTAACAATGAAATCCCGCTAAAACGCTAACAACATTCCGTACGTCTGTTTAAATTGCAGATCTAATTTAATTCTTTCAGTTTATTTTCAGACGATTGCGTTAAATCGCAGGGGATTTAGCTAATTGCAAAGTATGTCCGATTGTTAGTTAGTTTCAATAACATATCAACGAAAAATTTAGTAAAGTCGTAAACAATATTACATACGTTTCGAATGTACAAATGGCAACCTTGACGCCGTACGGTAAAAGAGGAATTGAGAAAGAAAGAAAGGAAGAAAGAAAGAAAGAACTAAATCGCAGGGAACTGCCTTACACCACAGGATATTTGGCAATATCGCAAGAAATATATCCTACTTTCAGCTCATTCACAGGTATTTTGCTTAAAATGCAGGAAATTTAGTTAAATCGTAAAGAGTGTCCGGTACTTCTAGTTAAATCGAAGGAAACCTAGCTAAATAGCAGAAATTATACCATAGTTTTACCTAAATTGGAGACGATTTACATAAATCGCGTAGAATTTAGTTCTATTATATACGGAAATTTAGCTAAATTGTTAACAATATTCCCCACCTTTAACTAATTTGCATAAGAATTAATTATATCCAGGAACAGCTCAAGTATAGACAATATCTCATATTAGTATTAAATCTCAAGGGTTTTATTTAAAGCGTGGGATTTAGCTAAATCGCAAAGGATTAAGTTAAATTGCCGGGTATTTAACTAAAACGCAGAAGATTTATCTAAATCCCTGATATTATAATCCAGTACTTCTGGCTAATTTTCACGAGATTTAATAATATCTACTAGTATTTAGTTAAAATTCAAGATATTTCGCAAATACAATTAAATAAACGTAGTTTTTGAAATCGTTATTTTGTGATTAATCTTAATTACTACATATTTAAATATCTCAATATTTACTTCAATCGTCGGATATACTATTATGTTCACATGTCTTTAGATATATTTATTGATAGAATGCAACAACTGACTGCACCTACCGCTGCACTTTCAAATTTTTTCAATAAATGTTGTGCATTTATCTATAGCTATTTGGCTAACATGTCTATGATTTTATAGAATCGGCTACGATTTAGTTAAATCAACTGTCAGTTAAGCAAATGTAAGAATATTTAAATATCGACTAGTTAGTGAATCAAAATGTTAAATAAATCCTAGAGATATACATATGCATAATCGATTATTTATAAACAGCAACAGCTTTTATTTAACGGCGCAGTATTTGTGTGTCATATTTGCCAACAGAGAAGTAAATCAAAAATATCAAAGAATTGCAGCAGCATATTTTTATTTTGCACTTGTGCTGCTCATCTTTTATATCGACCTACCTGTCGATTTTTGTATTTGTTTACGCAGAAACATTTATCTAACATCATTCAATAAACACAAAAAAAAATAAATTTAAAAAGGTAGTCCAGTATTATTGCGGTTTTCCAATATGTTTGGGATGTTTTCCATCACGGAAATTTCAGGAGCGAGCGGAATATTGCGACTTTACAAAATGTACGAGATCATTTTCATCCTTCAACATTTTTAAGGGATATGCATCCTTTTCCGGTAAACAGATCGATAGAACTTTCACGCCCGATTCAAGACAGGCCCCCAAAGTTGGTGAGTTACGATATGGAGCGAAGTAGAGTAAGTCCATCAAACACTTGGCAGAGTCCCAAAAATAAATGCCCCTCACTTCTAAAAATGCTAAATTTGCCCACGAATTATTTGGCGCAAGTTCAAGGAGAGCGCATTTCATTCAAATCCTACAAAGTTTCGAACCTATTTTTAGCTTTTCTAATTTTTCCCAGTATGCACAAAAATAAGGGCCTTTGGGGAGATTACTGCGAAATGAAAACAGGGAAAACACTCCGGGTGGTGGCGCATCTCAAACATTGGCGAGATTAAGAAGTAATAAATATGAAAGCGTCAAGTTCACGCCACTGCGAAGTTGTATTATAATTAAGGATGAAAAACGGATGCCACTTTCGCAAACTTGTTCTCATAATATTTTAGTAAGTTCTGGCGTGGAACGACCATTTTTTTAATGCCATTCTTGTTTTGTAAACAAAACATAAAACTGGAGGGGGCGTTAATTATGTAAAAATTATTAGCTTCTTGGCACTGATTTATTAAAAACAAGAAAATAATTAAAACGCTGGCAGAAGCGAATCCTTATTTATAAAAGAACGCAGTTGGACATTTTAATAATAAAAACAAGTTTCGCCAAAATAGGAGTGTTACGGTTTTGCACGGTACTTGAAATTAATTGTAATAAATAGACCCCGAACACAATACGAAACAGTTAATTGTTTATGATAATTAAAACTTAACCCAATGAAAATCTGTTTCATAGCATTTCGGTTTGTCAAGTATTCACATATTTTTTCTAATTCAATAGATTTAGATGTTGACGTCCATTTTTACTGTTGCTTTATATTTTTCAGAGTTCTATTTACACTATTTTTTTTAGAAAATTATCCCTTCATTTTCGTGCCCTATTTAGGAAAATTTTGTTATACCCACATCCAAGCCGTTTCATCCCTCCAACAGCATTTGTACTCCCTGACAGCGGTCATTTTGGCATACTTTGAAAGAAAATTATGTAAATACAGCGCCGATAAAAAATGATTTTACAAAATACTTTCTATCGCATACAAAGTGAAAATTTGTATAATAGTAATGTTTCACATCCAATTCAGGAAAACGATGGTAAAACTGTGTTTTTTTTAGCATGTCATGTATCAAAAACCACCCGAAACATACAAAAATAGTTTAATGTGCTTTATTTAAATGATCAAATTTAAATATAATTAAATTAGTATTAAAACAGTTTTTTGACAAATATTTCATCATTTCGATGTTACGTATTAATCTACAACCATAAGAGAAAGTCTGCCTGATTTTTAAATGCACTTTAAGAAAACCTTATACTATTTATTAAAAAAAGTAACTTGTCTATTGGAATGCCATTTGTTGCTTGATTGATTTCTCTATTTAACACTGCTTTAACATCTAAAATCCGGGCTCTAGTAATAAGGTTTATTTTCTAAATTGTTGCCTGTCTTTTTTTATTATAAATAAACGTTGACCTTTTGTTTTAAACAACTAAAACAATGTTATTTGAATATTTAAAAATTGAAATTTGTTGTTAAAGCTTTTGAGCGTGTTCGCGAATACTTATTAATAGAGTGCGGATTTCTAGCTATTAGCATAGACTAATAATAAGTTATTAGGCTATGCTATTAGGTCGTAGTAATAATTAATAGGAAATAGTGGAAGACTCTTGAAGAGGCGTACCTATATCCAAAATGGGTTTAAAACGCTAACGAGAAGAAGAAGTATAATTAATACCAGCATCAAAACGTCTAGACATAAATACAAATCATGACGAAGGCAATCATTTGATGTGAAAAGCTTTATCTTTTTTATAACCTGATCCCTTATTACCGTTCGGTGGGGTGAAAAGCTTTAAGCTTTTTTTTTATTTTAAACTTATTTTTATGCTTTCTAATTCTTTATGCCATATTTCTGAATTTTCTTTAGCTTATGTCATTTCTATTTCAAAACTACCTATTATTTAAATGAAGATGCCGATAAAGAAGTATACTAGTTGATAATCTGGGAAAACAATATAAACACGATTCCTCATATCAATTTTATCTACGTGTTGTTGATAGATTTATAAATGGTGTTACTGTTTTTTTTTGGCTGTTTATGCTGAAAACCAGTTTTCAGTATTGTTCAATATTTAGGATTATTTACTTATTTTTTTATGCGTACAAAATGATGCAGATTTTGGACCACTGCGCTGAATTTATTGCAAATTTTTAGGTTTTAGTGCCTTTTTACAGTTCGTTTATCTACAGTTTTAATTATTTATAGATTTTATGCATTAAAACAGTTAAGTAAGGCAGGGGAAATACTTTTCGGCGGCGTATTTAATGTAAAAAGTACCAGTGTGGTCCAGGGGTTAGAGCACTGGGCTCCGGTGTTTTCTCAAGGGAACACCGATTGTAATCAATCAGTTTAGAGGTTGAAATAAATGTAATTAACAAATAATACATTCCAAAAACCGACATAACTTTATAAAAAATGTTTTTAGATCTACGTATATTGGGTGTGCTAGATGATAGAGTTCACCGTTAAATTTACAGCACAGCATCCCAACCTGTATATTAAACTCTTTCACATATTACATAACTTTTAACATTTTTTAAGAATGTATATTAAACCCTCCAATTTTGTTGCATTCACACAGAATCAAATATGAAAATTCTGAATATTTAAATAACAGTTTTAAATATACAGGGTGTGGCCTATTTTCGATATTTTGAAGTGTGTTTTGCCGTTTGGTGATTAACTTTCAAGATAGGAGGTTAAAACGTTTAAAAGTGGCAACACTGTAGATGTCATATAAAACGAAACTTGAAGCAGAAGTAGTTATTAATAATATTTATTTTAACTTTTTTAATTCAAGCTGGTGAGATAAAATAGCAAAATACTTGTTAACGACCTACCCTGTAGTAAAAGCTATAATCTTGCGTGTAATAGAAACTCTTCTTCTTTCTAAATGTCTTCGAATGACAAAGTTAATATAAAAATGGCAATATTGAATATGTCCACGATAGTATAGCTTTTCGAAAGAAATTTAATAGCATATTGAATATTTGATAAAATGACCTGAAATTTTTTAATTTACTTTTGGCATACGCGTCCAAAACTTCAAATTGACGTTTCTCAAAAACGGATTGGGTTATAAACAAATCAGACCGTGCAAATAAAATATCAGTGGACACCTCTTGATAAAATCTTGTTATTTAAAATTTATAAAAAAGATGTGGAAGAATGGAACAAGTCCTATAACCTCAATATATAAAAAAGGAAGCAAAAAGAACTGCGTAAATTATAGAGGGATGGCAGTGGCCTCGTCAATAAGGAGACTGTATGGTCGAATTCTAAAGAAAAGAGTGGAAGAGGAAAACGAAGAATTAGAAGAGCAGAGGAGATTTAGATCGGGAAGGTCCTGGTATCGATAATATTTTCGCCCTGAAGCAGCTGTCAGAGAAATGTTTAGTGAGAGGGGAAGAGTTGCATGTAGTCTTCATAGATGCAAAGAAGGAATATGATTCGGTGCCACAGGAAAACTATGGGGGCAGCCACTGAGGAAAACTAACATAAATATGGAAACTATAAAAGCTATACAGAAACTATATAACGAATCAAATAGCCAGGTTAAAATTGGAAATCGATTATCTTCCCCGTTCAAAACAAATAAGGGATTAAAACAAGGATGTCCGATCTCACCAACACTATTTAAAATATACCTCAATCAAGCTCTGAGAAACTTGACGAAAAAATGTTGAAATATGGGAATACAGTTAGACGACGAACACATTTATACGCTCCTATTCGCCGATGATCAACTGATATAAGGCGAAGATGAAGACGACGCAAGTTATATGATGAGAAAATTTGTAGACGAATACAAACTATGGGGTTTAGAGATAAATACTGATAAGACGCAGTGCATGATCATCGGAGGACAAGGTAGAGACTTAGATTTAGACGGAAGCACAATTAAACACACGACAGAGTACAAATATCTCGGAGTAACAATAACACAGGACGGAAGAGACGAAAAAGACGTAAGAGTAAAGGTTGGGAAAGGGAAAGCAATAGTAAGACAACTACATCCGTATCTGTGGTACAATAATATAAGAGAAAAACAAAAAAGCAAATTTACTCGACACTCTTCGAAAGCTGTGTTACATACGGTGCCGAAATATGGGTCCTTAAGCAAAACTTAAACGATAGATGATTCGCCGCAGAGATGGCATTTTGGAATATTTCCCAAATATCACAGGTACAGCATATTACAAATCCAGAAGTGAGGCGGAAAATTAATGTCAAAAAATACTAACTCACGTGGTATGGACATACGAGACGGATGGAAAGGCACAGAATACCTGGAAAACTTTTGAATGGGTCCCGAAACAAAGAAGGAAAAAAGGTAGACCTAGATCAGAATGGAAACAGAATATAGAAACAGTGATGGAAATAAGGAACTTGGAAGAAAGAGATTGGAACGACAAAAAAAATTGAAAAAGGGATGCGAGAAACGGTAATAGAAGCGGGAACAAACTCGCTTATATATATATATATATATATATAAAAGATGTCCTCCTGCAAACTACCATTGACCTGTTTAAAGTAAACGTTTAATAAATTTCAAGTTTTTTACCAAAACATCATCATCATTATCCTGCAGGAAATTTCAAATTCATATCCTGGTGTTGGATTGAACGTGTGAAAGGAAAAAATTCCACACGCCTTAAAAGAACTTCCTTTCGTAATACAGATCCCTTAATTCAATAGGCAATCGATTTTCATGGCAGCTAAATAATCGCAGCCACGTCCGAAAGGAGGAACGCGGCTATTCGAAGACGTGATTTTCTTGCCTATCTCCTCTCATATCAACAAGTTGTATAAAAATCGTCGGATTCTTAACAAGATGCAAATGCACCACGTCGTCGTATAGAATGGTGCTGCACAACTTTATTGACCGACGCTTGGTGCATACAAGTCGGGGATTTGCTATTAATAATCCGTGATTATTGTTAAAATTAGTCGCTCTGAAGGCAACACGTTTGCTGGCACTGACATGTTTATTATTCTTACGATAATGCTAGAAGATTTCGCGCTTTCAAGGAACATTTTCCTTCTATACGGAGATGGGTGTTTTTACTGGCTGTTATGTAGAAAACATTCTCTTTTGTAGGATCTCCTATTTAAAGAACATTTTCGGTAATGTTGCCGTCTAGACAAGACAAGGCTTGATAAAGCACATCTTATCTTGAACGTTTCAGGACAGGACTTGTTGGAAACGTCTAATGAATTGGAAACATGTCTGTAACTCAACTTATGTTAAGTGACAATTCTTACTATGCATTTACATTCAAAGCAAATTAAATTGAATAGTATTTCATTGCCCAGAGTGCACCTACCTAAAGAAAATACAAGCAATAAATTCTAATTAAACCTGCTCCTGAAATACTTTTGTTAAACAGCACAACAATGCACACACGCATCAATTTATAATTATGCTGCAATAATGCACTTAACGAGGCTGTTGAAGAAAATACCTCCGCGAATGAGGCGAGTGACTTAAATTTTGTTTGGTTCCTTAAAAAGTTAACTTGAATATAGTTCAATTCACAAATGTTAAAAATATAACAGATGGCAACTTCAATAGAAATAATGTTTTCGATATAATACTCTAAAGAATTGGAACAACTAAAAAATAAACCAAAACATGTCGTAAGGCTGTTTTTAATGCGTGATATTTTGAACAATATTTCAATATTGAAAGGGGTGTAAGACAGGGTGACACGCTGTCTCCGAAACTCTTTACGGCAGTACTAGAAAGCATTATAAAGGAACTTGACTGGAACAACAAAGGCGTAAACATACAAGGGGAAAGACTCAACCATCTACGATTCGCAGATGATATCGTGCTAATATCTGATAACCTCAAGGATGATAAAGAAATGTTAAAACAACTTGGACATGCTTCAGAGAAAATAGGCCTTAAAACCAAAAATTTTGATGAACCTTGTTTTAGAAGGGATGATAATGGTTGGCAAGGAAAAAATTAAAGAAGTTGACGCGTACAAATATTTTGGACATATCATTAAAATCAGCAGAGATAATCAAACATGTGAAATTACCAGAAGGATAAGTGTAGGATGGGCGGCTTTTGGTAGACTAAGACATATATTAAGAGGCCAGTATCCAATAAGCCTATAACGAAAAGTTTACGAACAATGCGTGTGCCCGTCATAACCTATGGAGCCGAAATCTTAACGTTAATCAAGAGAACAGTGAATAAACTAAAAATTTCTCAAAGGGCAATGGAACGATCGAGGATAGGCGTAACCAGAAAAGACAAAAAGAAACAAATGAATGGTTAAGACAAACAACGGGAATTGTAGACATAATAGAATGCATAACCAACTTAAAATGGAATTGGGCAGGACATTTTGCGAGAACCAAAGGTAGCAAATGGACAAAGAAAATATTGACATGGCGTCCCTGGCAATTCAAAAGAAGCAGAGGGCGACCTCCCACAAGATGGTCAGATGACATTAGAAGAGTGGCCGGAAATTGGGTCAACTTGGCACAAGACAAAAGGAAATGGAAGAACACAAGGGAGACCTATGTCCAACAGTGGACGCAGATGGGTTGATGATGATGATGATATTTTGATCAAAGAGTTTATTGGTCAAGGTTGGAGGCACAAAGTTTTTCGATGTAGTATCTGCTTATATTGTGAGGTTTCAAAGAGCAATTTGAAATTCAGAAACCCGGGAAACCACTTTTTCCTTGTTGAAATGCTATCTAAATATTTGTAAAGAATGGGTAGGTAGGTGGAGAAATAAAAACAGATACCAGAAAGAATATAGGAATGTAAAAAGAGCAATGTAGAGAGGAGAGGTAAGGATGGAGAGGGGCGGAGAAGGGATGCAAGGGGTGAGTGGGCGGAGAAAAAAGAGGAGGTTGGGAGGGGATAGGGAGGGATTGATGCAATGGCATATTATAAAAAAGAAGAGCTGAATGCATAAATATGGAGAAAAAAGAACATATGATGATCTAGCAGGCCAGTGTAGGTCATGTACAGCGGTCTGGAAAAAAATAGCCTAGGCAAAAGTTAAATTTAAATGATTGTTAAATCTATTGTGCTGACAGATTTAAAGATTGTTTAATAAAAATATTTTAGATATTGCCATATTGACTCAAAATGTTCTTAACAAAAAAACAAGAAACTAATAAGTATGTTTAATTGCAGTATACTTCTAGCAGTTGCATTTGCATAATCGATGTGTTGTTACCTGGTTTTATTACAAAAAATGAAATATTCTGCCAAACACGTTATTTCTATCCAAGAGTACTGTATTTTTAACAAAAAAAAAAAACTTTTAAGGTGATCTTGAATAAATCTGATATGTTTATTCGACTTCTATTCAAGTCTTTTTCCTTTCAAAAAAAAAAGCGAGCGATCCAATCTTTCATATTTCCTCAAGTCTCTGATAACTCCATAAATAATAAAGCACCTTTCGCCAACTTACTTTTCTTCCAAATTGCGGTCGGTATCCTTGTGAAATATGGAAACTTTCGTTAAGTCCTGTGATGTACGGGTCCCCCGAGTTTCGTCCCGAAGTTGTTTTGGTGTAACAATCAGGAGCGGAGTCGTAGTGGCATCATAAATTCAGATGTCCTGCAGATTCATCTGCATGTAGTTCCTGATTTCTTTATGCGCGCTCGTAATAAATAATACTCGGAGGCAAATTTTTAAACATTCTTGTTGGGCTTTTAAAAAAGGTTATTCCGGCACGCGGAAGACAAACCGGTGTTTTTGTCTGCTCCTGAACGTTCAAACCCCTAAATTACACGTGCCAGGCAATTTACGGATGTCACTGGCAGGTTTTGGGTGCATACAGGAGAGGAAGATACTGTTCATCCGTTTGCAAATGACATCCGCAAAAATGGAATCGATTTATGATGGCAATAAATACTGTTTTGCCGTTCCTGAATACCTGTAATTCGGGTTTTATTGTAGATATGCTTGATTGGAAGCTATAATTTTTACTTCCAATTGTTGCAATTTGGCATTCAAATGTGATACGTCCGACTGACATAGCACACAACACTTTTGTTGTTAAACTTTAAAGTTACTGCCAGGCAAGGAATCAAGGTTATGAAGTTTCAAATAAAATCCTTAACACTATGAGGGGCCGTATGTCTCAATACAGACCAACTGGGTTATTACGAGATCTTTGGGACTGCAAATATTTGCTCTTTATAATCGAAAAACGTAATATTCCGGAGACGTACAACATTTATTGACAATATTAAATAGTAAAATAAACGTTTGCAGAGTCAAAGAACGTTCAAATTCTTAAAAAAATATATAATATATGTGTGTGTGTGTATATCTAAACGCAGTAAATACATATGAAGGTACTTACAATACATATTAAATGTCTGACATTACAATAATTTGATTCACTGCAACTACAGCAAAATATAATAATGCGTATACTTTTAAAATATGTTGTGGCAGATAAGTGCCACCGCAAACTGAAAATCCAATTCGAAAACATTCCAAAATGTATGCATTTCAGTTAATATCATTAATTTCTGTTGTGCTGAAGATACATACTAAGTTTTGTTCGCTGTTTCCGCGGGAGCCTGTTTTAAGCAAAAAATACAATACAATATTAATCCAAACGTTTCCTTCGTACAGCTTGACCAATATAGCTGAAACCCAGGGCCCGGATTGCGGAGAAAAAATGCTTGCAATATATGTACTATTCGGGAAGTAGCAGTATTAGTCTCTAAGTTTAACCATTGCATTTTATCTACAGCCACCGCACCGAAAGTTTCTATTAGCTGTGGCGTCGATATTTCATCTAATAAGACATCTTTAGTAAATCTCTGAAAATAGCTCCTTGGAGACCGCACTGCAGTTTCCTAGGGTGTTTGTGTTGTCTTAGTTGTTGTTGGGGCATGGAATTTTCCAAGGATGGGGCATATTAGACCCATGAAATGCACAACATGTGCTGAAACGAAATAAGCTGGATCGAACGGGAATCATAGAGTTGCCTTCTTAAAAAAGTATTCCCGAAGAAGTTTACTTCTATTGAAAAAGTTCTCCCGGAAAAGTATTTTTCTCTCAAATAAGGATGGGTTCTTTCTTACAAAATATTCTCCCAGGAAAATTTTTCTTTCGAAAATAATTTCCTACCACTGGTAACCATGTTTTTCAATTTTATGCCACACTTGTATGAACGGAAGAAATGATTGATCGTTGAGCATTTTGTGTCAGAAAAATCCATTTTTGTAACAGAATTTTTTTGGGGGAAACAAATCTGTGACCAATAAGTAAAAATATTTTTCTCTCAAAATTTTGTTCGCAAATATTCAACTTTCTTTGTTTAAAAATGTCTATAGTGAACATGTTCTTATACATATCATATTCAAGCACGCCACGCTTCATATAAAATATCGGATATGAATATGTTTAAGTATTTGTTATAATTAATATATTACTATAGCAATTTATTTTTGTATTCTTTTTATAAAGTAATGATAAACAATAATTCACTGTGTAGTGAACAAATGATTGAAGTAAAAACAACAAGGGTGGTGGACTGATCATACATTTGTATTCCCTAATTAATTAATTAATTATTAAAGGCCGCATTTCCGTAGGATATGTTAAATTTGATCTGTCTAACAAAGCTGCGATACCCTAATTTCCTTAGTGCTTTACTTACATTGATCGACGAGAGGCAATTTGTATTTTGCGTTAAATTTAGCCGCACCATTAATCATATCACGGGAAAAGAATCCTAGAGAGCGTTCCGTAATGGAGCCAGCGTTTCGGGTGCGCCAGCTTGAGCAGTTTCCTGATGAAAACATTACACTTGCTGTCATTTTACAAGGATTTTATAATGCACGACAACGCTGCGAGGGTTGGGTTAGGTTATTTTCAAACAATGACGCATGATGATAGTGACCTCCGGTACTAGCCGACATTTCTGCCCCGGAGGAAAATACGCCCACGCTAATGCAACCGTTTGTTTGTTAATAGATCCATGTTTACAAGCGTTTTCCTTCAATTACTTAAGACTTTTATGTTTACGGAAATGCATGACCCTGTATTGCACTAATGTGTTTGAAAATTTCGCTAAAAGTGAAGCAACACCTCAAGTGCTCTGTTGCAGCAATAAACTCGCCAATTTGAAACCACTAAAAAATAAACACTTCTTTTCATTTTTTCTATAGAGCTATATTCCAATTCAGTAAAATGCCAGTTTGCTTTTGAATTGCAGCGATTATAATGAAGATTACGAAATATTGTCAGGAAGCGAACCTTTAAAAGCTGCTTCTAAAACTAGTTTGGTTCTACCCAACACATTAATTAAAACAAACGAAGTTTATTAACTTACAAGCTGAGAAATTAAATTTACAAATATAGTTAATTCGCTTTCAAAAAATGTTTGAATATTCAATAACGAAGTCAATATAGCTACTTGGTTAAGCCATAGTAAGAATATTAAATACTAGAATGATGAATATTCGAGAGTTTATATATCATGATGATGACAAGTACGAATATTATCTGTAAAAGACACTGTTCAAAACAATGACAATAATAATAAAAATAAAAGCAAGCATTTAAAATAACTCATGCTAATTTGTTTATATTAATAATAAATTAAGTATTTATATTTCAACTACAACATTATTAAACGAGAAACACTACGAACAGTTAAAAAGCCTTGGCATCTTGTTGGTATGGATTCAGTCAAACTATCAGAGTTGTTGTGGAATCGTACCCCATTCCTCTCTGAGAGCAATTCCAGAATTGTACGTGGTGGCTTATATCGTGCACCTACCCGCCTTCCTAATGCACCACAAGCATCAGATTACCAACAGGGGAATTTGCTAGCAAGTCCGGTCTATCGATTCCTATTTCATCAAAGCAGTTGTCCACGATGTTTGCTCGATGTAGATGAGCATTATAATCTATAAACCTAAGAATTATTCTTCCACTGCTAATACTTACAGAACAACAATATGTCACAGAATCTCATCCAGATACCTTTGGGTAATAGGCAAGAGCTATTTTGAATGAAATAAAGATTCGTATGACTTCCAGTACTTATCTTGTTCCATACCATCACACGCTACCTGCATGCTGTGGCCGTTGCCGGACAAATTGTGGAATATTTCATATTCCGGGTTCACGCCAAATAAAAACAAACCTATTGTAAAGTGAATCTTGACTCGTTACTGAATAACCCTCGTTCCCAGTTATTATGGCCCCAGTTCCTATGCTCCTCTGCCACATTCTACGGGCTCTTTTATGATTTGCAGAAGCAATCTCACTTCCAAGGGAACATCTGGTTTCCAAAACGCAATTCCAAAGTCGAGAAATTACACTTTGGCTCACCCCTAACACTTGGGGTATTTATGCACCTTCCAAATGACAGACGGCCCTCTAATTTAGACAGGTCATGGTGCTGTTCCATTCTTAATTGGCATTAGTACTGAAAATCACTACTAGTAATAAAAAAAGTGAAGAGCTGAACTGTGACCAAGAACGTGTTGATGTGCGCTTTACTACCCTCCAGCGAGGATACCGTTTCACCTTGCCGAAACAAATGAAAACGCGATAACGTGTCTTGTTTAAAAACGTTGCAATTGAAATCTAAAAATATTTGCAGAAGTTATTTTAACTGCCTGATTTTTTTGTATTATTATAATTATTATGTTGTTAAAAACCCACTGTTTGTTTTAAGCAAAGTACTTCAATTGATTTTAAAATTTATTGGTTATATCATTTCTAATTCACATATATACATATTAAATTTCATATTACAATACGTTTAAGATATTCGTAAATTAAATACTCAACGACAATTTTTTTATGAAGGAATATTTTAAAAGCTTTCAATTTTAAAATAATATCCTCCAGTAATTCCGTAAATAAATCAATTTTATGTGTCCTTGATATTTTACCATTAATAATTAGTTACAAGACAGCTCTGAATCATTAGAAAGGTTTTATTTATAATTAATTTATTTTAATGACATATACAGGGTGTTCTAAAAGTATCATACACACAAGCGGTGACAGAGTAATTCAAATAAAGCAACAGTATTTAATCGACAATTCAGTGTAAAACTTTATTCAAATGTTATAAACCAAGAGTGTTAAAAAGCGGCGACACTGTTAAAGGTTGCATTAAAAGCCGGGAGATTTGGTATGACAACCTTTTAGGAAAAAATGAAGTTCACAACAAGCTATTTGATTTATTTCTGTAATTTTACTAATTATTTAAAAGTTCTTCTTTCGGTGTTTAATCAACAATGATTAAAAGTTTTGATATTGAATGTATTTGAATCTCCCAGGAGTATTCCCTTTACAAGTTTTCTTTATTTTGACTTTTCCCGATGGTCGTTGGATTTATGGTGCCCCACTTATGAAATATCGTGTATTAAAACAATGTTAGTATACCAATATCCGTACGAAATATGAATTTCTAAATAATAAAAAATATCTGTTAATTTCTATAAAAGTCGTTATAAATACGTATGTGATATATATATGATATTTTTTATTCTGTTGTTTACTAATATTTGACTATTTTTAATTTAGTAATACATTTTATTAGTAGATTATTAATAAATATTTCTAGTATTTGGAATTAATGAAATATTCGTAGAGATCTGATTTAAAATACAATAAAGATACTGTTAATTACATAGAATACAAGGCGTTAAAAGTGGTGTCATAGGCATTTCTAACTAATGAGATATACGGTGCGAATAAGAAAAAAATTAATTGCGCTCGCCCAAGCCATAAAAAGTGGGCGTTAGATCAGTTCACAATTTTAAAACGATTTGTTAATCTAAAGACAAGAAGTTTTGCTCCAAGGAGGACAGCGTTTGAGGTTTTGATTTTATCGTATGTATATTAAAACATCTCGCCCGATAAGTCTCCGTCATTTTCAAATAATTAAAGCTAGTATTTAACTATTTCATTATGTCTTCGTATTATTGATAATCACTTAAATTTATCTTAGATATTTTAAACAACGTCATAATCAAAAATATTTGAGCTATTTTTAAACAACTATTAATATTTCAAATATATTTAACGATGTACATTTGCATTGCTAAGTATCCTTAATTCGTGTTAATTTATACTTATTATACATCCTTGCGCCATTGGGGTTCAGTGGCTACAACACTGGGCTCCGGTACCGAATGTAAGAAGTTCAAATTCTCGACTCAACGCATCGTGGGCGACCTATCCAGTTGCTTTAAAATCTTGGGTACCTGCGTTCAAATGAACAACGGGTAATAATGCGGTGGGGAATGCGTGATGCCCACCGTATCACCACGTGTGATGAATTTTGCACGCAACAACCGGGTGTAAGAGCACGGATACGGGAGCTCTACTGACCTTTCGCCTTGCATGCTAAGCTCCTTCAGGGCGTGTAGTGCCTCACCATTATTATTATAATTGTTAACGAGAAAAATCATAACAGTTCACGTTTCAGGTTTCTGTTTTATTCAAAAATTAAGGATACACGTTTGTAGAGATAGAATGCCTTCAAAACTCTGCCGTTAATCACTCTCCCCTGTTTTCCTAATAAATGAAAATGAATGATAAATTCTCATCGTCAGTCCATTTATCGTCTGGGGGTATTCGTGCAATAAACTTGCCAAGTTTAACAAAAACCGCAGAAACAGAATTAGGAGCATTATATTGTCACGCAATACAATTATAGAACAATAAGACATGTGCGTGCACTGTACGGACCTCAATTAAAGTAGCAGAAAACCTAATTAATGAAAAGGCCCGTTTTGCTGTTAATTTACGAAAGATTAGATCTGAGAGTTTATGGGAATACTTAAATAGGCTGTGTTTTCGTTAACTACGCCGTTAATTTCCATCTTAATAGCTTTACATGTAAGTACGAATTCCCCTTCTAAATAATTGATTGTTACAAACATGGTTAGTGGGTTGGTTAATAGTATTAAAGGAAACTAAACATGTTCGTTTGACTCAAACTACATTTAGAAAAGGTTAGCCTCCTTAAAAACGGAAGACTAGAATTATCCTTGAATGTTTTAATTAAAAATCCAATCATAACTGTTTTCTATAATTTTCAGATATTACATAACCCAGCAACCTGCATTCCTTACTAGAAAAATCTAGTTACCTAAATTGCAAAGTGAAGGGTTTATCTTTTTTACAAAATACTACCAGAAAATATAATAGTTTAAAACCACCTCTACACTTACTTTCCAGGGAAGGGAATTTTTCATTTATTTCTAAATTGTAATTTTGGGAAATATGGTAAGAAAAAGCAATTTTGCCAAATGAAGATATCGATTTTCACAACAGTCAGATGTAATTTGCGGATTTTACGTAACCACGTCCAGACACAAATAGACAAAACAGACGGGCGACGAGCGAATGCAACTGGCAAAAAAGTGTCGCCGAAAAAGGCCTTGACCAACATTTCGCAGTTTCCTGTTGCTGAGTTTCCACAAACGATCTGGATCTTATTGATGCAGCTTTTGCAAAATCGGTTTCTTCAGTAACTAATGTATCCTGGAATAAAATTCAAATCATACTAAATCGTGGCTATAATTAGGTTCCAACAAGATGGCGCTCCTGTCATTTTAGTATCATTGAATAAAGGTTTTCCAATAAGAAAACCACTTGAATAAAATATTTATGAATAGTCAGTGATCTCCGCAGAATTGCGTTAACTAAAGAATATTGGATTGGATTGGATTGGTTTAAAGATGAGATACAGAAATCAAATGAAATTAAAATCCGATCCAATGTTTGGTTAACCGTAAAAAGTTTTAATAACTTAATTAAAAATTCTCTGCCGCCTTTTATTTAATTTATTATGGTTATGTATGGGTAGTGTTTTTATGTAACTTAAACCGCTTAGTGGCAGGAAAATTGGTAACCGCAAATTAGTAGTGGAAAAAAATGACCCCATAGAAAACTGGGTAATTTGATGCCCAAGTCTGTTAAAATTTGGTCTAAATAACAATTATTATTTTTGAACTAGTTCAATATTAACCAGCATTTGCAGTGATTTTTAGGCTTAACCTACCATACAATTTTTACACACGCAAATGTAAACGAAAGAATGCTACACGGTTTTTGGATAACTTTAATTGAAACAATCAAAAACTTATATACACGTACAACATGGGTTTTTCTAGGTTTGAATAAGAGATACTAGAATTTTCAGGATTGAATTTTTTATTGGCTGACATACAAGTTCCAGCTTGAACGGAGATCGCAAAAACCCTGGATTACTTAGAAAGACGAATAAGTATTGAAAATTTCTAAAATTTTGGAAAGTTTTCTGAATTTTTTTGTGGTTTTTCAGGTTTTGTATAAGTTTCTGCATTTTCTGTTTTTATAGGGTCAAATTAAAATTAGTAGACATAACCGATACGGATCTGAAATATCAATAATAACGATTAATCGTCGCCTCGACGGCGCTAATTATTCTTTCATTCAATAATAGCACTCGCATTTTGTGCAATCACCGAGCAAATGCAGATCCCACTATTTCCGATGTGGTAATGCGTAAAGCAGCAACAATTTAAAATATTAATAGAGTAAAAATTAACTAAGTTAACTTCGAATTTCCAATTCCAAAGCCAGCGATAACAGAGCCTCTTACTTATACTCGGATGGCTTAAGTTAGAATCCTGGATAGTAGTTAACTTAATCCATCTTCATACTTTGGCACTATATAAAACGAGTCAATATAATAAAGTACCAACATGTTGGTTTGTAAATGTCATCAATAACAATCTAATTCAAAGCTTTGAGTACAAAACATGTAAGTATGTAAAGTAGTGACAAGATTTAACATTTTGAAACAAAAACAATAAGGTTCTTCCGTACGAAGCTTCAGTTAACCTAGAAGTGTAGCCTAACGCTTCTACGAACTTAGGTACCATACAAAATCTATAGATAAAAAAAAATACTGACACGATTTGAAGATTTTACATGGCTATAACAATATAATCTGTAGATGGCTTACATTAAACTGTTGGCTTAGGTTCGCCTAAAACTGGGAGTCTAATCTAATCCCTGTGGACTTTGGTACAATAGAAAGTCTGTAGATATGTAAATCGGCGGATATGAATTGCGCGGAATTTTACCTGAGCCCGTTAATACCTACCATGAACTGCGCGGAGTACCCCGTACAGGTAGGTGTGGATTGCGCGTAATCTTTTAATCTTCTGAGATGATAACAAATACATCTACCCCTCAGGTAACTTACTTTCATGTAGGTAATTAGCTATACTTTAAAATCTTATTTCAATTGTTTACTTGCAAGTAAATGCTGCTGTTTTTACTAGTATTCCTACAGATTTTTACAAGTGAACATCGATCTTCAATATGAGTAAAAAGTAATATTGAGTGAACGCAACAATGAATTATTGTTAATAACCGGGTAGTTCATGGTAGGTATTAATGGGCTCAGGTAAAATTCCGCGCAATTCATGTCCGCCGGAAAGAAATAATAGTATATTTTTGTAGTACAAACTTACAGTTTTTGTGTGGTGCGCTGAAAATATACATGGATGGTACATTTACGTTTTGTACCAAGCACTTTTATCAACTGTTTGCTATTCATATAATTGAAAATGGTCACTATATACCATTCGTTTTTACGCTTCCTCCAAATAAAGAAGCAAAAACTTATCAAAATTTATCCGGGATATTAAAACAAAAGTGTTTAGAAATGAAGTTAAATTTCACTCTTCAATCTATCGTTGTGGATTTCGAAAAAGCTATACACAAAGCAGTTTGGTGGTATGGCCTGCAAGTAAGATATCCGGGTGCAAATTTCATTTGCTGCAAGCATGGTACCGAAAAATTCACCCTTGGTCTTTCTACTGATTATAAAAACAGAAAAGACAACAAAGTGAGAAAATGGCAGAAGTATATTTTTAGATTGCCTAACTTAGATCCAGAAGAAGTGCCTGACTGTTTCGTTTTTGACTTCGCCGAATTCCAACCCACAGACGACAGAATTCAAAAATTTGACGACTGTCTACTAGACACCTATATGTCAGCGAAGAAGCCTCATTTCTTCCAATTCTTTGGGCTGAAGCCTCTTCATCAACGGAACGTACGACGAACGCGCGCGAATCGTTTCATTCCCATATTAATGAAAGTTTTTATTACAAGCATCCCAATATATTTATATTTAATAGTGTATTAAATGACATTGAAACTAACACATATGTAAAACTGCAAAGTGTGAACCAACCTGTGCAACAGCACGACCATAATGTTAAACGAAGGCAGAATTTCTTTAAAGAAAAAATTAAAGCATATAAAGCAGATGAAAATTCTCGTCTTCATTTTGTTAAATGCGTTTCATATACTAATAAGCAATAATTTATGTTTCTGCATGATTAGTGTGAGTACTTGTTCTGTGCATTTTTATTTGAATGAAAAATAGATATATAAGGTGTATTTTACTTTTCTATTTAGTTTATAAATGTTTCTGCATGACTAGTGTGTAATACTTATTTTGGACTAAAAACGTTAATAAGACTGCATGTTTTTATTTGATCGAAAAAACATATGTAATGCGTATTTTATTTTTCTGTATTTTCTATAACAAAAAATAGTTTATAAATGTTTCTGCATGATTAGATTAGATGTCAGAAATGTGTAATGTGTGTGATACTTTTCTATATTTTATACAATAAAAAATGAAACATTAATAAACATTATTCTCAGAATATTTCCATTCTGCTTTATTACAAATAAATAAAAATAAGTTTTAAAAATATCGAGTGTTCTTAGAAAACTCTTTACCGCATTTTTTGTCATAATCATAATTTCTGTTCATGTTTTCAAAGTAGACTACCTGCAAACTGCAAGGATGAAGTGATTAATAGATTACTTTACGCGCAATCCATGTGCACCCGTCCGCGCAATTCATGTTTTCACAATATACAGAGAGATCAGAAATGAACTTGATTGCAGTAAGCTATGACTTTTTTTTCGTAGGTCGTAGATCAAAAATATCCTATCAACTGTCATGAATACGAACAAAAAAAAAATCATAGCTTGCTGTAATCAAGTTCATTTCTGATCTCTCTGTACTACCTGCAAGAATGGAGTGATTAAAAGATTAGTTTACGCGCAATCCATGTGCGCCCATTTAACTAAATTCATTTTATTGTATATTCGCATGCATTAAAAAGCTACTAAAGTGACTCACGATAAGCTATAATTGCGTTTTCTACTGTCACCGTAGCACTTGTGGTTATTTAACTAATACACAAATTATAAGATTGAAATAAGGTGAACAAATTATTACAAAAATCATAAAGACAGATGATAAAAAACTGCCGTAAGTAATGCAAAAATACGGTAAAATCAATCTACATGTATAAGGTATGTGGACTGAATTTAGTTAAATTTTTTCACATTATTACAGATTACAATCTTTTAAACATATAATGCATACAAATGCAATGTCAACATTTATATAAATTTCTTACACTCAGCGCAATGCCAAGGCTGGTACACTTTATTTTCTGGTATATTATACATATTGTCTTTTACATTGCCTGCAGTTCGTTTTTCAACATATTTAGTACCACATGTACTCCTCTGAATATGAATGTTTTGGGTACGCAGGTAACATGAATTTAGTGATCCACGGCAGTGGCCTTCCAAAAACAAACATCGGTGAGAGACGACAGTGTATTGCGGAGGACGAGTCTGGCAGACAGAAGTCTTAATTCGACAGATTTAACCAAAATATGGTCCGAAGCTACTGATGTAAGTGTATGGACTTCTACTGTAAGATGGAGGCTACTTAAATCTGGACTTAGGGGTTGCAAATCCCGGAAAAAACCCCTCCTATCAGAAAAACAAAGGCTCAACCGTTTGAGATGGGCAAAGGATCATCGCCATTGGGCCCATGAACAATAGCAGAAGATATTATTTAGTGATGAAGCTACCTTTAACAATAACAATCATGCTGGAAACACATATGTTAGACGATTTCCTAGAGAAGAATTTTCACGACAGTGTGTTCTGCCAACACTTAAACATCCAACCTCTGTCATGATATGGGGATGCATATCTGCTGAAGGTGTTGGTAGACTGTATGTTGTATCTGGCATGATGAATGCAACGAAATACATTGATGTCCTACAGGAGAAGATGCTGCCTAGTGGAAAAAAGTTATTTCCTGACAAAACATTTATCTTTCAAAATCATAATGCTCCTTGACACATAGCAGAGGTTGTTCAACCTTGGATGTCGAACAGAAAACAGAAAAGAATAGACTGGCCAGCACAATCCCCGGACCTAAACCCTATAGAAAACTTATGGCAAAGGATTTCTAACATTATTACAAACAAATCCACAAAAAAGTGGAATTAATCGAATTCATAATTGATGCCTAGTATCGCTGCTTTGCGAAGGAAGAATTTTAAAAACTATTGAATTCTATGCCAAGAGGGTGTATTAGTTATTAAAAAACAATGAATGGTTTATTAAGTACTAAAATAGTTTAAAATTAATGAGTGTGTATTGTAATAAACGTTTAGGTGTAGACTACATTATTTATATACAATATACAATTTTTCAGTTTTCGAATAAATTTTATGTAAGTATCAAATTGTTACCGTTATTTTATGGATCAACAATTGAGCTATTATTATTACTAGTATTGTATTATATTTGCAATGATGGAACGAAAAATATTTGAAAAAAGAATGGATATAACCTGCAATTTATCTGATTTGCGCAACTGATGCAGAACTTACTAAATACTAAATACTAGGAATTATATTAATACAGAAGAAGACTAACATTAACAGCTTGAACTTAATATGATCAGTATATGTTTGTTTCATACGCTAAACAGTTATGTTTAAAGGTTTTAATTTCCTAAAACAACAATTTTTAGAGCTGTACTACAAGACTTATACAAGAAATTCAGTTGCAAAGAGGTGAACACTTTTTCTAACATCGAAAATCATCAGAAATTTCGTGAACGGGATGAAATGACTTGCTCTATAAGTGGAAGTTAATGGTTCGGTAAAACGATTGATCTCTTCGAACACACCGAAACCCTAAATTCACTGACAAATCTTGTTTTATAATAAAACGTCCTAGCTTTGTTCGTACAGAATGGTACATAAATTTAAGTGTAATTTACACTTTCCAAAAAGCGTTTACTTATGATATTCACTTAAACCTTTCATTTAACATGCTGCAGGTGTGTGCAGTTTGTGGACCATCAACCATCAAGATGTTCGTAATTATTTCTTTATACTTTTGTCTAATAATGATAGAAAGTGGTTTATTGGTTCACTTATAGATATACTAATAGTACACGATAATGAAGTATCTACCATTATCCAAGGCTTCTTGCATATCAAAATATAAGGCGAAATTTTCAAGAGCAGCAACGGATTGTAATGCAGATTAGTAATTATAATAACGGACGATTTAATTTCATAGTAGACTACGAAATGTTAATAATGCAGATGCAAATTATGTGGTGTGTAAAAAAATACTACCAGGTCCTAATGACATTTCAAGTATAAATATGAAGCAATAATTGGCTTCTACTTTATTTACCGCAGTAAGTGCTTTATAAATATTTATTCTCATCTTCATAAAATTCATAATTTCAGGTTGAACATTTCCACAAAGATGAATATCAATATGATAGACGTCCGGCTCACTATAGTTAGATTGCCAGGAATTACTTAAATATCGAATTTGGAGGAAATTGGATTGGAAGAGAAGCTGTGCATCCATAGGCACCAAGAAGTTGCAATATACTCCACTAAACTTTTTGTCTACGGAATACAATTAAAGGAATACTAAATCGAACAAGCTTATTTCAATCCGAAGATCAGGCAATTTTGAACATTTACGGAATTAAATAGAACTGATTTTTTTGTTGTTTTTAACTTGTTTACATTTTACTATAGTACTCTGTTTTTGTTACTATGTAATTAATATTATTAAAACGGGTAATTACTACAACAGATCAACTTGGCAAAATACAACTATGATCTATTGCTATACTATAACATAGTACATTGTACATTGTAATATCGTGACCATTTTATTAAAATAATTGATTTAAAAACCTATTCATTAGAATAGGCATGGCTTCTATGATTGTTTAATAAAGATTAACATAAGAACTAATGAAGACTAACTAATTTCCCACAAATTTGATTCAATTATTTTAAGATGACAAAGCCAAATACTAAAATCATTTTTAAAATTTAAATTACAACCACATTAACAGAATAATAAAAATAAAAAATATTCATGTCTAATCAAAATATAAGACTCATACAATAAGATGGAAACAAATACAACAGTTATATAGAACAATATGAACAATATTAAGTTTCTTAGTTGTCCCATGAACAAACCTTCAAGTTATATTTATGATGCCTTAATTACGTTATTATTAGCTGCTCGAAAATCGTTTAAAGATCACAGCGATCTGTTAAAAAAGTTTTAGATAAAGAGAAATTTAATTTGAAGTATTCAAAATCTCTACAAACACAAAATGTAAACACAATCCCGGAAGTTAAATTTCAGTAACATTTCTTGAAAAAGTCGAGACTATGAAAGCTATATACCTATTTTCTCGGATATAGTTTCCTTCAGGTTATATGATTATTCGAAGGGTGCCTGGTTGGTTAACATGGTTAACATTTACGGAAGTTGTAAATGCAGGTAAAATAACAGACCCTGCTTTATTATAAATAAACTACTCAAACATGAATAGGGATATTGCAATGTAAGACACTTAAAGGCAACACCAATTGTATTTATAATAAAAAAACTACTAAAACAACAAAATGTAACGTCTCTTTAGTAATGAACATGAAAATTACAGCAACGGTACGTTTAAAGAAGAAATTTAACAATATTATAATGAAAATCTTCTCCTTTGATTTAACTTAAATACCTATATTAAATTTTAATCACGCGTGGCACCTCCTCTGCCAGTAATAACTTCTCTGCACCTTGCTGGCAGACTCTCAATACATTTATCAATATGTTCTTGTAGAATTTGATGACACAGTACCGGCAATACATCCCTCAGCTGTTGCACAGTAGTAGTCCTTGGATTACGATGATTCAGCTGTCTCTGCGGAGGAAGAGCAAAATGGTTTATTTCCTCATTTCGAAGCATCTCTAAAACAACGCGAGTACGATGTGGCCTTGCGTTGTCGTCAAGAAAACCAAATATTCCCGTTCAACAGCGTTGCGACGGTTAAGAACATAGTCCATAATGATCTCTTAAGCATAACGTTGGTCCGTGAGTGTACCATTAAAGATCAGTACGCCACAATATAGAAATTCCAGTCCATACCATAAGACCACCACCACCAAAGGCAACGACTAGTTGGGCCTACTGAGGTAAAGTACGATTTCAGGCACTACCATATACTCTTTGACGCCGTCTATCATTGCTGAGACAATATCTGGACTCGTACGAAAACAGTATATCATCCCACGGTGTCGCTTCTTGAAGCCTACATATTGACCATTCCACCCGATATCTTCGTTGAGCAACAGTTCTTGCAGGACATCTCAAGGAATGGTATGAGGTAAGTCCTATCTCAAGCAATCGATTTCTTACAGTTTATTCGGAGACTCGATTTCCTGTGGCATTCTGGAGCACTTGCTGTAGATGTCGTGCAGTTGAAAAGGGGTGCATTCTTGCATTAATTACTAGAAGTCGATTGTCACCAGGTGTTGTGATGCGAAAAGATCCACTTCCAGACCTTCTTGCAATCATACCTGTCTCGAAAGGGTACGTAAAGTTACACTCTGCGTGGTCCCTAACATATCAGCAACGTCAACCTGGCGATCTCCTCTTTGATGCATACCAACGGCTAAATTTCGTTGTTCGATTGTTAAATAGCTTCTCTGCATTGTTGTTTATTATTACGAACACAAATGTAACACACGAATAAAAAAACAACGAACAAGAAAGATCTTAAGAAGACAGGAGAGATTATTCAATCAAACACGAAAACTCGACTTGACACTAATACGGTTAAATAATTGCAACTGGATTACATAGTTTATTGTTTTTTAACATCAAACATTGCCGCTTGCTGTAATTTTCAATAATAGACGACCAAATACAAACATACCTATATGCCTTATGTTACAGTATCCCTATTAATTTTTAAGTAGTTTATATAGGAATTTCATAAATTTCAACATTTTCAAATAACCATTTTATTTTCATAGAAATATGAATTTACACTTTTCAATAATAATAAAATTACAACATAGAATTATAATTACATAAAACATAAAATATACTATTTTCTTGGCGTATCTGTTTTACACTAATTGGGATTGTCTGACCACCTTTACTGTATAATATGGTACATGTCGTACCAAGTTTTACCTAAGTAACATACATTTCTATTTTCTTGGCGATATGTTTTTATGTTTTGGAAATACTGGTGGCCCCATGATTGTAATTTGTTTGATTCCATAATAACTCCACGCTCGTTTATAATTTTATTTTTAAATCTCATACGTTTAAAAATTCTTAGCAATGTATTATCGGAATACTGTTTTCAATAAAATCTTCATGCAATCTTTGATTTAACAATATTACCGTAAACAGGCAGTTTTCTATGTACATTTGATATATTTTCGCAGAATTAAATGTTCACTATCAGTCCACGGTGTCCGTATTTTTAAATAATTAAATATCTACTTCCTACAAAAGTAACTTATTACTGGTGCAAGCTAATTAGGGAAGCTAATTTTGATACATAGTTTACCAGGTTTAACATAAATAAGAATAGTTGAACTAAACAGAATAATCTTAAATAATTAATTATAAACAGAGCTTCTTGTTTAAGTCACAACCCCTAGGTAACCTCAGCCTCTTCGCAATGTGTATATTTACCTGAATACGACCGATGTTTTGAAGCCGAATTACAAGTAGCTTGCGAATCCCTGTTCTACAAGTATCTTTTTAAAGTGGGTGACAGTATAATTTGAAGTTAGTCTATATGTTATTCTAGAATATATTTGTACTGTTCGTATATTTAATAGCCATTAAATAGCTTACAATAGAAATTTTATTAACGAACTGCATACTTTTCAAGTAATCGAAGAGGTTTTAATTTTTAATTTAGTGATTTCAAAGGTAAACCAAATGATTTGTATTAATTACGGTGACACATTCTATGTTCAAAAGTGAAACTTAGTTTTTTATATAAATAAAACTTTAGACAAATGCTGTGTAGCTTTCGCGTTCAAATCTGGCCTGCTTTTTATTGAATGTTTAAATCATATATTTACACATCAAAAATGTCATGAAAATCATAGTAATCATATCAGAGACACATACATCCATGCATACATTCAGAGAGTTTTTGTTACCTAAAACGAAAGCAGATTTTCCATTAAAACATAAATTAATTTTTTTGTTTTATTAGCCTTAGCTTATACGTAAAAAACGTTTTATCAAGAAAATAACTGACTTATTTAAATCAGTTCCAATAAAATAAATAAATTCAGTATGATGGTGAAAGTCGCTTTCTTATAAAAGATAATGAATGCAGTTGAATGTACACTTTGTTAAAGTCCGAAAAATGACAGTAAGTACTGCTTTAGTGCCACTTGTATCAATTAGAGGAGTTGCAATATTATGTGCAAATGTCAACTAATAGAAGATGAATAAGCATTTTATTCTTCCGCAAGTCGCATTTTTTGAAGAGATTAATTGACATTGTTTTCCAACTAAATGTGAGTTTCACACTTTCAGAACAAGGAGTAAGTTATATCAAAGGTTTTTACTGTAGTCATGGGTATAATCGAAAGATTAGTATTCGAATGATTTTACAAATCGAGATATTGATTCGAATTAATTATTCGAATCCAAAATACGCGTGCATTTCGGGAATGCTAGAAATGTCTCGCATCCTTCCTTTCGAATGATGACTCCCTTGCACTCCCGCTCTTATATCAAATAGTTTTTTCTATTTTCGACTGGATTCTGTCCGGTATTTATTTAAATTTCGTTACATTGTAAGATTATCCTGATTGTAAATGCGATTTAATGTCTTTCCCTGTTATATTGTATGTTATTAAATATTAATAATGTTTCTAATTATTTTATTATAA